>JAAGAY010144283.1:0-51990 GCA_011801015.1 Ardeotis arabs | reverse complement strand
GCCAGTTTGGACTGGGCTCTGAGCAACCTGATCTGGTTGGAGATGCTCCTTGCAGGGGGGTTAGACTAGATGGCCTTCGAAGGTCCCTTCCAACCCTAACGATTCTATGATTCTGTTATTCTAAAACCCCACAGGCTCCTACTTAGAGTGTCAGAATTGTCAGCATTTCTTAAAGGAGATATTAAATCGGCACTTACACTAATAAATTATTATTATAATTGCATGGAACAGTTCAAGATCAGTTTTGAGTATGTCTTCACAGAAAGCTACAGAAACCTTCTCAGCAGGTTGAAACTTGTTGACCTGATTTCTACTTTCATAACCCTTTAAGGGCCAATATGTTTTGCTGATACCATCCTCTGATCACACTCATTAAAATTCTTTGTATCCATTCGTATCTGCACTGCAGGATCATCTCTGTAAAGCTGTATTTTCATCTTCACAAAACAGGTAAAATTATTCATAAAGCTATCAAGTAATTACTTTGCAATTACCTATATTTATATCACATTTTTCATTTGGCCAATTGAGATCATTGTCCCAGTGACATGAATGCACACATTTCTGGATGAAACAAAAGAAACAACATGCTAATGGAATGTGGTAGAATATAGTGCCTCATGTCCTCGTGCTAGATGAGAAGAATTCAAGGCCAGTGGCGCTGTTTTGGAATTATGGACGCAGATACTTTAAATCAGAGAAAAAAAAGGACTTTCTTTCATATCACATTTGAAAATTATGAGGTACACTGAAGTTATGAATTTTAAGCACTTTAACATTTATTGTAGTCTATCTAATTATTATGAACTGAAAAGATATTTGAAATATTAACGTTTTTATATGTTTGCCTTTGGGACTAAACTCTGAAGTTCTAATTCAGGAAAAAATGTTTCTATCACTCCCCCCTGCCCCCCCTTAAAACTAAAGTTATTCATGACATAAATCAGAAAATATTTAATTTTTATTATTTCACCTGTGAAAAAATAATATATTACCTTCAAAATAAATGTGGAGTTTTTTCTTCGAAGCTAAATGTTATCAAATACTAAGTAGTAGCATGATAGTTGGGTAATGTTGTACCTTTGTTTTGTTCCATCTCTGGAACATATACACGGACAAAAATATTTCACTCTAACTAGATACTCGCTTCCATACAGGAGTATCAAGGTGAAACCTCAGTCAAGTCTGGAGAATCTAATGATTTCACCTGGCCCTTAATTCAGCCAAACTCTGCAAATGGTTCCCTTGGTATTTTTTGAATCAGAAGAAAATAGCAGGCCTTGAATTCTTATGTGGAAGGGTGAATCAGTACCTGCTGAAATACATTGAATTCCTCTATTAATGATCAGACAGAGAATATAGCAAATACTCCTTCTCTTCCCAATATTTCCTTGGCAGTGTATCCAGATGTCTTCAAGGCTATATAATGTCCAGCCACACCTTCACTTCCAAGTGGTCAAGCCACCATCACCTTAGTACCAACGTTGCTTATTCTGTAATGCATTACAATTTAAACGAAGTTTAACATCAATGTCAATTCAGATTATACAAAACATTTGACTTCTATTGTCTTACAGCACTAATGGCAGTCCAAGGCAATCAATACAGAGCTCTTTGGCTCTGCACCCCAGGAAATAAACCTCAAACATGTACTCCTCCAAGATGCACAAAGTATCTCTGCCAGAGCTATCTTTATAACTGATATAACTATCAATTTCTCAATTATTTCAGGTCAATCCTAATGAAGTGTCAGTGCAATCCATCTCTCTCTTTGAATTCATCAAAATAAAAAAAAAAGAATGATGTAAGGGTTTTACATCATATCTTTGAATTATAACTGCTTTTCTGTTTATTTGATATCATGGAATAACCTTCATCAGCTCTCCCACTTTTGTTGACTGAATTCTGCTAACCCCAGGTGGCAAATGAACAACAATGTAAATTAAATTTGACATCTCTATTGACTGAGTCATTGAAAGACAAAAAGCAAGCACCACTGATTTCCTAAATATTATTTTTGTATTAGAAAAAAAATCCACCTTTATTTTTCTAACAAATAAAATTATATTCAGAATAAATTATTTCCTCTTATGATAATTGGAATTACAATATAGGCAGTTTATGTGCCTCTTAGTATTGAAGTGGCTGATTACTTTGAATAAACACACCTTTGTTGCAGTTGCTGACAGTATTTGACCATTCAGACTACACTTTTACATGTTTGTGATGTTGCTATGTCCTTTTGTTGTTTTTCTGAAGTTTATCCTGAGTAATTTATGAGGCATTATTGCTGAAATTAAAAGAAAAGTTTGCTCTGCTCGTGCTGATCCCAGAGGTGTTAGAATCACAAAAAATCAGAAATACTAGCACAGCAATTTCATGTGTCTGAGACTTTAGTTTTGACAAGTGTGTTGTCCAGATGCCACAGGTGCTCTTTGCTTGTTCTTGTGAAAATATCTATAAACTTTACCTTTTATAGAACTTTGCATTGTCAGTCCACACATGGTCAGATCTGTGAGGCATCAGCAGTTAAATGTTCTGGGGACTCAACATGTTTCATTTAACACAGCCTATATCCACTGCTCATATTGAATCTTGTCTTTGTGGAGAAAGCAAGATTTTTTCTTCAAAAACTTCTTTCAGGGCTAAGGACTATAATGGAACTTGGCACAAAGCAAATAAGGAAGACTACTGTATTTTTTCTATAGTCAATAAGAAAGGAAAGAAGAAACAACTTTCTGAAATATGAAAAGAACAAGAAAAAGATAAAACAACAGAAGATGGAGCAAAAGGGTAAACACGAGCAGCAGAAAGAGGAAAAAGAAAACATTTCTTGCAGCCTGTCAAAACCTCCTGAAAATCAGTGAACTACAAAGCTTGCTTAGAGGTAAGCACAAAGACTGCTTTCCAGTGTCTATCACTTACATGCATCCCTTGGTTATGTACTTTTCAAAATCCCAGTCTGAAGATTAAGAGTAACAGGAAATTAACAGGAAAGTACTGTAAAAAAAAAAAATCAAATAAAACCTCCAACTAATTAAAACCAATACCCTCTGCCCTCCTCCAGTCCCCTTCCCCCACCAATCAAACACAAATGTGTCACAAGTACATTAGGCTGTAAAGGAAAAACTGAAAAGGTAGAACGTGCCAGACTATATGTAACCTGAAATCACCCTTGCACATGTAGCCATTTTGGTATAGTTTTTAGTTAAATGATCACGTAGTATTTCCCACAGGATCCCTACCTCATTTATGTACCTTATACTGGAAACGGACAGGACTATCTGTTTCAGACAGCTGAAGTTCAATTTGCAAGGGTCCTAAGTGTTGACAGTCAAAACTGAAATCAGTGGGAGCTCTGCTCTGAATTAAAGTTTTGTGAAAGTGCTAAGCAAACTGGAAAAAAAAAAGTCGGCCTCTTAGCTTGTTGACTAGGGCATAAAAACTGGTCAGCAATTTTGGAGATGCTGTCTACCATTTGTGATGAAGTTCCCTAGTGAAGTGTAGATAATATAATGTTATCTCAGATAACCACTATAAGGATAAATTCACTGACAGCCTGGAAGAGTGAAAATATTCTGAATGAAGATTCCAGAGTCAAGCTCTTACAAAAACTGATAATTCTTTGTTTGCTAAAGATTTACTTGATATAGAACAGGTAGGACTAGATAAGACTCCACAAATAGTGAAAATAAATACTAATACTTTTTTAAGAAAAACACTAAATGCCTGTGTTTCAGCACCAACCATACTGGACACAGACATAAGCAACTTTGTTAGCTACCTTCTGTTTATGATATGTGGTCACTACTCTTTTAGAGCTAAGCATATGTCCACCACAGTAGTAATTTTCTTCATAGATAATGTTGACTGTTCGGGCACTACAGGATAATATCATAGAATCACTGACTCATACAATGGTCTGGGTTTGAAGGGACCTTTGAAGTAGTCTAGTCCAACTCACCTGCCACGGACAGAGACATCTTCAATTAGATCAGGTTGCTCAAAGGCCCATCCAACCTGATCTTGAACACTTCCAGGAATGGGAAATCCACAACTTCTCTGGGCAACCTCTTCCAGAGTCTCACCATCATAAAGAATTTCTTCCTTATGTCCAATCAAATCTACCTTCTTTCAGTTTAAAACTGTTACTCTAACATGTTCATGCCTTTCTTGTACTAGGAACCCCAGAACAGGATGCAGTAATGGTGAGGCCTCATGAGGGCAAAGTAGAAGGGCAGAATCACCTCTGTTGACCTGCTGTCCATGCTTCTTACGCAGCCCAGGACACAATTGGATTTCTGGGCTGCAAGTGTATGTTGACATCTCATGTCCAATTTTACATCTACCAATATCCCAAAGTCCTCTACAGAGCTGCTCTCAATTCATTCATCACCCAGTTTATATTGATACTGGGGACTCCTCTGACTCAGACCTTGCACATATCCTTGTTGAACTCCATGAGGTTCACATGGATCCACTCCTCAAGCCTGTTAAGGTCCGTCTGGATGGCAACCCTTCTGTGAAGCATATAAACTTCAACACTTAAGTTGGTGTCATTTGCAAACTTCCTGAGGGTGCAATTAATCACACATTCTATGTCATTAATAAAGATATTGAATAGTGTCAGTACCAGTAGGGATCCCTAAGGGACACCACTTGTTACTGATCTCCACTTAGACATTGAGCCATTGACTGTAACTCTTTGGACATGACCATCCATCCAATTCCTTATCCACCGGATAGTCCATCCATCAAATCCATATCTCTTCAGTTTAGAGAGAAGGATGTTGTGGGGAACCATGTCAAAGGTCTTATAGAAGTCAAGATAGATGGCATCAGTTGCTCTTCTCTTATCCACCAATGCAGTCTCTCCATCATAGAAGGCCACTAGGTTAGTCAGGCATGATTTGCCCTCTGTGAAGCCATGTTGATTGTCTCTAATCACCTCCCTGATATCCATATGTCTTGACATGTCTTCCAGGAGAATCTATTCTGTAATCTTCCCAGGCACAGAGGTGAGGCTGACAAGTTAATAGTTCCCAGAGCCCTCCGTTTTAAAAATGGACCTGATGTTTCCCTTTTTCCAGTCACTGGGGACTTCATCTGACTGCCATGACTTTTCAAATATCATGGAGAGTGACTTGGCAACTACGTTAGCCAATTCCCTCAGGACCCTGCAGTGCATGTCATTGGGTCCCATAGACTTGTGTATGTTCAGGTTCCTCAGATGGCCTAGAACTCAATCTTCTATAATGGGTGGGACTTCATTCTCCCATTCCCTGCATTGAGATTCAGGGTCTCAAGGAAGTGGGAAAAGCAACTGCTGAGGGAAAAAAAAAGTGAAGTGCCTCAGCCTTCTCCATATCAGTTGTCACCAGATATCCTGTCCCATTTATTGGGGGGGTACAATTTGTTTTGTTTTCCTTTTCTAACTAATGTAACGGTAGATGCCTGTCTTACTATTCCTCACTTCCCTCAATTTAGCTCCAACTCGGAATGTATGTCCCTGTTTCAACTGCAAATGTATTTCCCTCTTGTGTTTCAGTTTGATCAAGAGGTTCTTCATTGGATATGCCAGTCTCCTGCCACATAGTCTGAGCAGAGTCAGCCTTCCAGAGTGTGTATTCTTTGTAACAGTACAGCATTATCTACAATAGACACTTTTTGTTTGCCTTTGGGACTAAACTCTGGAGTTCTAATTTATGAAAAAAAAAATAAAATAAATCAATCAATGTATCAAACTGCTCTGTCAGCATCAAGTAGCAGCCCAGATACAGAGATAAAAGTATTAAAACACAAAACTTCTATTTATAATCTTGCACAAGTACAGACATTCACTGACCCTAATATGAAATTCAAATGTCTGTGTTTTGTTTCTGGGGAAATGAGCACTGTTTTCAACTTATATGTGCTCTAAATACAAAATAAATCATCCAATTTTACAACAAAGCCAGTAAGGACTCTAGAGAAGCTGTTTTTCAGCACCATTTTTACCAAGGAGATCTACGAAAACAGAGGTACAAAGAAATCTTCTCTAATTTTGTTTAGCATATGCAATAAAACAGACATCAGACTGATTTGAAAAGGTGTAACACAGTTTTTAAATTGTTTCCTAGTACATCTAATGCAAAGGTTGCAGGTTGCTTATTCTAAAGCCAGAACATACGCCTGTTTATCTTTGCCTATACGTAGGAAGGGCAACATTAACTTCAAATAAGCTAAAAACTTCTGTAAACTCCTGAATATTAAAATCTATTGTTCAACTCCTTCTCAAATTAATTTTACTTATTTGATGGTCTGAGAAAGATGAAAAAAGAAATGCTAAAAATTCCTCCAAGCTTCTGCCAGTTTTGGTCCAACAAGGAAAAAATAATTCTTCTCAAGCCTGAAGTGAACTGTCAGACTTTTCACACTTTTAAAACCACCTAAAAGTAGAGTAGATGGAAGGAGGATGTGGTAGTGACAATGCGCTTTGTAAAGTTTTTGGCAAACATCATAATGAAGCAGGAAGGTGAGTGTACAGAGGCAGTGCATTTCCCCTCTCTCCATCTGGTAGCTGGGGCAGAGACACTCCATGCTATGAAGTGGCCTCCCCTTCATTTTCACATCATTTTTCTCTCTTTTTTTTTCACGTCCTTCTCCATCTACAATTTGATCATTTCCACCATCTGTTAAAGCAGGCAGAATGGTGATAACGGCTGACAAAAAACTTCCCTGTGGCTTCCAAGCAGACATTTCTTGCACAGACAAAACAAGTCCAAATATTTTTTCAAGCGATGACAATTAATTTGGCTAGCTGTTCATTTCAGCTGAATACTTAATACAATATGCAGTTTTAAAAATAATTTATAGGATTTTTTAACAATGATTCAAATTTTAACACTATAGAACATAACTATGTACTCCATTTTTGCATCAAGGTAATAAAACCTTTGGAAAGCATATTAGAATTCTAAACATTGCATTAATGTATTTATGTTTTATTAACACATATTGAAGACTGTTTATTCTAGTTCCATCAGTGCAACAGAATTATCAAATAAATGAGAATTAAATTGTATCTCTTCAGTAAAGATCTATACAGAAGATACCCTAATTCAAATGACATTTATATCATCTATATATTGACTTAGTTCCATTAATTTTCATGATTTCCTCTGAAATTTTCACCTTTTTAGAAAAAAGGAGAATGAAGCTCAGAGTCTAGTAAAAAAAAAAGAAATAAATGGCAATCATCTGGAAAAAGGTTCCAGAGACTGCAAATTCACACTTTTTCATTCAAGACAATGTCAAAAATCTCACTAGCAGCACACTAAAGAAATGTGAAGGGGGAGGGAAGAGCATTCCTGCTTCAGTAGATCTAGTAAATTATATGTTTATTTGCACACATACACAGTTTTTCTCTGTAACCAGATCTAAATATTTGCAAGCACTCCTTGACTTGCTTTGTGCATACCTTTTCAATTTTTGCTTTTTGAAGAGTCAGCTTGAGAGTCAAATTTGGAAACTTCTCAATACAAGGAAAGCTTCATTTAATTTCACAGTCATTATACCTTGAACTGGAATTTGTTTTCATATGTTCGGGATTTGTGAAGAATTGAGATAAAGAGGACAGGACTAGCAAAAGAATCTACTGTCTTTCCATTCGTCTAAATCACAAATTTTAAGTAAATGGCAGGAGAAATAAACTAAAAACTTGAAAGCTCAAGTTGTCTAATTTTCAACAGATATATTTGCTGTGAAGAATGAAAGTATTCTCTAAGCTTTGGCAAACTGTTCAAGTTGTCTTGCAAATCTACAGGACTTAATAAAAATTTAGGGCATTCATTGTCTATCAGAGTTAAACTTACTTATCTACATCTATGATTTCAGATTATGCCATTCTGGAAGTTACAACATTCTCTAAAAACATCTTATGCCATTCTGCAGTGTTTCTATAGTGCTTCAAAGATCACATTTAATTTAAAATAACACAAACACAGCCATTTGTTTAAATACTAATTTTAATATAAGTACTATAAATCCTTGTACTAGGCCAATTATTAAGCATTCTAAATTCAGATGGCATTTGATACCACTTCCACTGACCAACCAGATAGGTGTTCTGCTATTTAAAAGATCAAGAAAACATAATTCAGATAATTTATCTTCCTAAAGTGGCTATGCACCATGTAATTAAATCCTTAAAACACATTTCAGAAATGGACGTTTTACTTTTGTCAAGTAATTTTGAAATGCTCCCTACATAAGGACTCAAACATTTAATATCCTTGATTTTCTTTTTTTTTTTTTAATAGTGAATATATTTAGTCTTCTTCCAAATGGTATCTGTCAATATCACAATATGATAGCATTCAAACATTTATGTGCAAATGCAGAGCATGTGCTATTTTGTCACTTAGCAACACTGTGCAATAATTTTGCCCTCCTCCCCACCTTTCTATTCTCATGCAAAATGTGTTCAGGACAAGAAATGCTTAGAGAAAAATTGTTCCTACAGTGAGATGTTTTGACATAAAAATCTTTTTCCATCAAAGATGAAAAACACCTTGTCATTCATTTCTAATTACAGTCTCCATTCTGTCAGTACAGAAAGATACCAGCTCCCCATGGTGATGTCATACATTGACATCTACAAAACTACATTGGACTTGGTCTACTCTTGATATTTGCCAAAATCAGTCAGTGTCAGCACCGATACACACCGATAAAGGGAATTTATGATTATGAGCATTAATTGTATTTAAAGTCAAGAAAAAGGTATTATGCCTTCTGATATCAATAGTTGCTGATATCAGTATCTTCCAAAACAATGGAAAAAGCTTTGTTTCATATTCCTATTCTGTGATGCTAAGACGCTGAACTGCAATGACAACAGAGATTTCACACTCCAAAAATCCATTTGAAAATATGTAAACTTATTAAAGATTAAACCAAACTATTTAGTGTTCTGCAATTAGTGTTAACATCCAGGCTAAAACTACCGGCAGGGAAATAGCTGAATGGAATTGGTAACCATGTAAGAATGCAAAGCCTTTGAGAAATTCTAATCCTGGCCAAACCAGCATTAGACAGTCTAATTCAAACTACAGACACACTCATATTAGCATAAATCAGGAGAAGAGATAAATAAATCCCCCTCATTAGTTCTACTTAACAGAGTGGCTCTTATTAATTGTCTGAAAGTAGTAGAAAATATTTGTATGAGTATAAGCTAGAAGTTTATTTTACATCTCATTAGGAATTATTTACAGCTGTCAAGATAACCACAATAGCAAGAACTTCAGCGCTACTGACAAAATTGTCTAATAGACATTCTTGGCAATTTCAAAATGTTGTGATTTAGACGTTCAGTTATGAAATTATTATAGAGTCTCCAAGTTACTAATGAACTCAGCACAGATATGAAACATTACTGAGTTTGGTCCATAATATTTTCATAGAATCATAGAATACTAGGTTGGAAGGGACATCAAGGATCATCTGGTCCAACCTTTCTTAGCAAAAGCACAATCTGGACAAGATGGTTCAGCACCCTGTCCAGCTGAATGGTAAAAGTGTCCAATGTTGTGGAATCCACCACTTCCCTGGGGAGATTATTTCAATGGCTGATTGCTCTCATTGTGAAAAATTTTCTTTTTCTGTCCAACTGGAATCTCCCTGGGAGATTTTACCTTCTTTACTGTCAAGGAAGAAACTTTTCTCAAGAAGAGCATGATATACTATATTGCTTTTAATACCTTGCTTTGAACTAAGAATTGGATTTTCTTCTTGAGCTAAGACTATTCTTAGTCTCTTTTTAGCTATGCGTGCTCCTTCTTACAGAAAACTGCTCTTGGAAAGACCTGTCCCAATAGGTTATGAAAGCATAACCTTGAAAGAAAAACAAAAGTGGGGCAGAATCAAATGTCTATTGAAGTACCACATTTTTAAGAGAGAGCCCCTGTGAATTATCGTTCTACTTTCTATCTAAATATTCTTGCTCCAATAAGAAAATCAAACTAAAACGCACAAAATTTATTGAATCTGTTACATGGATGATGGTCTCTGTGAGAATAGCACTGGACAAGTCCTATTTTAATACACAGATATAGAAAAGAAATACCTGGGGTTTTAATATATATACATATATATATATATATGGAAAATACTCTGCAGTGTCTGACTTATCATATGTATCTCGTGTATAAGATGGATATCAGACCCTATCAGATGCTTATAATATAATATGTCATCTGTCATCATCATGTAACAAGAGATTGGCTACTTGTATGTGGGGGACAATTGCATGTAATCCAAGGGTCTTTTTTTTTTTTTTTTCTTTTATTAGTATTTTACAGAAACTACTACATTAGTTTCACAACTGATTCCTTTGGCAAGGATTCAAGGTGAATCCACCTTTCCAGTACACATGTGAATATGCAGTGCAGGAGGGTGTCCTTGTTGAACAGTCACCTCTAGGGTGGTACAGAGTGGGCTGAGATATGGGTTATCAATAGACTCCTGCTGTGAATCTTTTCTTTTGAAATTCACTGCAGTGCTCTCATGCCTACTGTTGGTATTCCGGTGCTTTGAAGCTGTCCAGTTGGAAGCTTCAGTAAAGCAAGCATTGTGGATAGCTGCAGGGGACGCAATGTAGACATCTATTTATCAATAATTAAAATAGATGCAGCAGAATACTTTCTACTGTAGTCATCTTAAGTTAAATCCTTATTATAGAGGTTAAATGCTTATGTCCAATAAAGAATCAAAGGCATTTTTGTAGAGTGGAATTTTCCAAGCAGCCTGTGTGAGTTTAGTGTCTGGCCTTAGTTGGATTTTTCAAAATAGTTTGATAGAAACAGAAAAAAACCAACTCTAATCTTCAGGAAAAAAAACCCAACTAACTAGTGTTCCAAAAGTTCAAGCCAGATGATCCAAACGAACTAGAAACAATCACCAGAAACTTTATGTCTTAAAGATTTTAATAATTTGTAACAGTGACAAAGTGATGATACACACAACCAGGAAGCACTATGGACTTCACTCTCTGATGCTTCTGCAGAGCAAGATATCTCTTGACCTAAGTAAATTCAGGAATATTCATAAGGTATATGCAGTACCTAAATTAGATTGCGTTGAAAATAAAAGGCTGCTTTTTGTCACCCTCTGGAGTTACCTCTGTAGATGCTCTGAAACTTTTGTTTGTAATTGTGGCTTTGAAACGAGGGGAAGGCACAATAGGAAGATAATCTTGATTTTAATATTTTAACTGAATAGATAAAGAATTAATAAAAACAAAACTTTAGGAAGGTGGGAAGAAGAAGGAAGTTTCCACAAACACAGAACAGTCTACCCATGTCAACTGTACCTGACGAACATATACAGGGAAATCTTTAATTATCTCCTTAATTAAAGTCTTAGGCTATTTGAAGCATTTCTATTTTACCAATGCTAATAAATTAGAAAACTATATTAAACTGACTTCTTTCATTTTAAAACTCCTACTAACAAATGCTCATAAGGGACTAAATACTAAAATACACTTAAATAAAACTATGATTATTTTAAAATTAATTCTGTTTAAAAGAAGTCTCCCAGAAGAGACACATATTGCCTCTCTACTTCAGCTATGGAGAAAAATGACAATAAATTTGTACCAATTTTACTTCTCACTCAAAATAATCAATAGCGGCCATGAATTCCAGGCTGGACAGTCTCTTGTTGCTGGGGTTACAAAGCTGGTCAGCACTGACTGTATTACAGGAAATGGAAACCTATCAACTAGAACTAATGTAGGAGAATGAATTCTCTTTTCCACCTTCATAAATTGATACCTGGTAAGTTTTACCTTTTAAACTCTTCCAAGATGAATGATAAATCACAGTACAGATTATTCTAGGAAGTGAAATAAGATTATGGATTACTTTAGGAAGGGAAAGGGATTGGAGGAACAATTCCTAAGAATGAACCTCTCTCATGAAATCAGGTACATATTTTGTTTTCTGAAGTAAAACAATAATCAGAGTTACTTAAATATATTACTCTCATCCAGCATTTTCATAGCATCAAAGCTCTGAAGCCATATCCTTTTATGTGTCACCTAAGAAGAAAACAGCCACGGCTCTGGTAGTTTCTTGCCAAAAGCAAGGCTCTTTAAGGGTTACTTTAGCTAACACAGTCATAGTAAAGAGAACTTGGCTTTTCATCATGTAGATAGAGCATTCAAATAGCCCATGGAAATATCAAATTGTGCCCCTAGCGTTAGGGTTCTCAAGGAGGCACCATTGCCTTTCATCAGGACATAAGTCTTGTTATTGATCCACATTTGTCTTCCAGATTGGACAACACCCAGATCCCAAGTGGGTTCTGAGGTGTAGAGGAGTGAAGAGGCAAAGCAGCAGTGGTGTGTTTGTCTAAAATTAGAATACTAGAGAAAGAAAGGAAATACTAACTAAAAAACCTAAGTGAAGTTAGCTGTGTGATTAAGTGAGAGTTCAGTGGGAAGGCGAACTGAGTCTACTTTCCTCAGCTGTGCTCGTATCACACTTTAGGTGCCTGAGCTTTTATGGACTTCATACATAAACTTCTCTATTAAATATGACATAGCCGCTTCCATAACAATTCTGAAAGCAATGATCATTTCAGTTTGGCAAGATCTTTCCAAAGCTCATGGTAAAATTCCGCTGTCAGATTAGCATTACAAGGAATTCTCACAGCTTCTAAGGAGAGAATAATAAATTGTCTTTTTTAAAATTTATTCTATAGTGAGAATTGGCTCATTCTTTTTAACAAAAATGTCATTTTTTCAGAGAAATCTTCGAAGAAAATTTCTGAACAATTTCTTTACAGATCAGAGATTACTGTAAGAAATCATACAAAAAATCTTTCAGAAACCAAGATAAATGAATGTGGAATGCAAGCTCTTACTCTCTTTTCCTCACCATGATTTAATCTTCTGTTGAAATTTAAGAGATACTAAATCAAATTCTAACGTTGTCTTACAAAAGTTACTTGCTAAGAATTTCCACAGAATTGCACTTGTTTTACTCTGAGGTATACAAAACAGAATTTAGGCCACAGTGAGATGAAGTGAAGACACTCTGCAAATCCAAGTAGACTCTAAAGTTTCTAAAGGGAAAAGACTTAAAACTAAATAAAGACTATAAGCATTTGCTTTTCTAAGGGCTGTCAAATTAAAAGCTTTTACATAACTCTGCTAATATAGAAAACTCTGGACACATTACTTGTTCTTCAGTGCTCTTAGAGACATTAACTTATTATAATTTTAGTTTACAGTTAAAAACAGAATTATATTAGATGAACCTTAATGTTTAATTCATTTTAAAAGGCAATTTTATTCATAAGGAGGTTGACATTAGTCACATACACTTATTATGAAGTCAGCTGCAGTTTTTTAAAGGTGCTGTAAGTCTGTAACTGCTGAAAAACTGGTGTTTTAAAACAAAAACAATAAATTCCACAAACTGAAACACGTGTAAATGCAAAAACATTTGTTTTCATTTTAGTAAGGCCAGTAGAGTTGACCGTCTATGTATTAACTGTTTGGGTTTTTTTTATATAAAAGTAAAATCCCCCTCTGAAAACATAACTATTTAAATTTCAAAATGTATGTAGATATCTGTATAATCAACTGTATTTGATTTCTTGTTGGGTCCAAATCTCCAAATCCCTTGTCAAACATGCTATCCACACTTACTAAAGGCAGAGTGTACCAAATAAAGTTCAGGATTTTTTTTTATTATTCAAAAGAAAACATTGGATAGGTATTTATTACTCTATTCTTGAGCTACATCCAATTACTTTTACAATGTATGGCATGTTTCAGTATTTTACAGAAAAATAAATTGCTGATAAAGAAATAAGAAATAAATAAAATGCTCTCTCACGTCTCAAAGCATAAATGACATTAAGTACTAATTCCGTTCCACAGTAAATACATTTGATTAGCACAATGAATTAAAGGAATGATTTGTTTCACAAGATGCAGTAAATCTGCCATTTATTCAAATATTGGTAATCACTCTAGCTGAATTGCATAAAGATCATGGATATTAGAGGAAAGACAAACAAATGCAAATTGATTATCACAACGTAAATACACTATAATGAATTCTTTATCCTGCATCCCCAGCAGACTATTGTCTTATCCTACATTCTTAATCCAGTGAACATATATACATAGATGCTTAAGACTGACTTTAAGTCAAAACATTTACAGAAAAGACTTTTAAGCTTCTTCTGTGTGGCTGTAAGAGATTCTGTAGCACCCAAATCAATATGCACTGCTTCTTATTTCTTGACTATGGTGTTAGGATTTTCCCACACTCACTTTCAATAAGTTTAGAGCCCTCCAACGAACCCACTTGCATGCTGTGGCCCAGTGACGTTTTAGGCTCTTCTCTCCCTTGCAGGGTAGAAACAGAAGTCTGGTACAGAAGCAGCAGAAGACAAGAAAAGGTAAGTGTCCCCATGCTCCTCTTACCATAGATAACAATAGGTGGGCGATTGGACTGTATGCCATGTGAATGGATTTCCCAGCACAGTCCAAGAGCCCATGTGCCCAAATGCTGACAACCCTAGAGAGGAAGATGCCAATGACTGCTCTATTAAATGGTACACAGGGGATTACAAAGAAATTTTGGAAACATGGGAGGGAGCTTGAAAAGAAGTACAAAAAGACCATGGCAGTTTGAGAACGCCAGTTGCCCCGCTATCGTTGCAATCTCTGCCTTGGGCTGGCAGACCATCCTCACTGTTGAGGGCCACAGGGAGCCTCATGCAGCCAGGGCACCAGTGGCGCAGGTTGCAATGCAGGACCCACAGCTCGCATGTGCACCCGTGGGGACTGTCTCACCAGTGAGTGGGCTGGTAGGGTGCAGGCAAAGCCAGAGCACTCGAGCAACTGTGCAAGTGTGTGCAATTCACATTAGCATGGTATTAGTTGTTAAAGGCTGTTTAGAACTTTCAAGGGGTTTCTTGCAATTCTACATATGTCTAGCATTGTAGTTTATATTTTGTATTGTTGATACTGATCCTGAACATACAGTTCATTGATTGCTGGTTAATTATGTGTCATTAATAAATCAATAAACCACTTGGAACTAGATTTGATTTAAATCGTCATGAACTGAGCAGTTTTTCTGTCCAACATTGTTAAAGATAGACTTCATGTTAAAAGAATGTGTCTTTGAATAAGCTCTAAACACATGGCAGAGAAGGAACATCCAGGAGCCAGAAAAGTGAATATATTTCATACCCAAATGTTAAACAGAAGCTTTCAATGGTTGACCAACTTGTGGTAAGAGAATTGAGTGCTGAAGTCAGGATACTGTAATAGAAGTGGCAAATATAAGTATGTATTAGTAGATATGGGTCAGAAGGTGACTATAATCTTGACCATATATGTATAGTCCCTTTGAGTAAAAAAGGCTCTAACAGTTAAATAAGGCTCAGATTAGGCCAGCTAATTGAGGTATGTCAGTTGGGAGTAATTGCTCTTTGAAGAAAAGTCAAATGATGACAAAATGCTTTTATAATAAGAATCATGAAGTTTTGTTTTGCTAACCATAAGGATGTAATGTCCTCAGCATTTCATTATAAGGGTTGAATGCGTAATACAAACAGCACATACTCTGAAGAAAACTATTTCACACTAAACACAGGTTATAATTATTAAGGTTTATAGAGTTGCAACATAAAAATCCTGTTACTCATTTTCTACATACCCTATTTTGCAGAACTTTAACAAGATGATTTCTGTAACGTGACACTGTAGAGAGCTGCCAAATGAAGTTTAACATGTAATACTGGGTCGATTCATCCCAACTAGGCATCCCAGGTTCCTTTTATTGGCAGACACCCTGAGGATGATTTAGATGTCGGTTGAACTGAATTATGTCCTCTTATTTCTTTCCACTCATTACAAACAGAGACTCAGCAACGAGGCTCAAAACCAGTGTTCCTTAGGTCTGTGGTAAAGTGTATGGAAGAAGGGTGACTCCTTTTTTTTTTAATTTATCTTTTTAAAATCAGTATCTTGGACTGGCTGTTTCACAAATTGCAAGTTTGGTATAAACAAAGTTAAAGATAAATAAAGAAATCATGCCCTCTAATTCACACATGCATTTCTAACCTCATACAATGGGAATTGAAAAATGCACACTCATTCATAAAAAGTGTATTTTAACTACATACAACTTACAATGTATATGTTATCAGCTAAGTAGACACTACCATGTATGCATCCATTAATTCAGTTGCTAAGATCACTACAGTCATATTTATTTTAATGTGCAAGTTCCAGATTCTCATTTAAGTGAACATTCATTTGTCTGGAAGACTGAATTTATGTGGGCACTAATTTGTTATGGAAAATGAATGCACTATGCAGGAAAAACACACATTTCTTCTCATCAGAGAAATTATTTTTAAATTTAGCAACATGACTGATTACTTATGTATGACAATTACCACATTTTCAAACAGCGTCATTTCAAAGTTACTTATATTGAGGTCTTAAGAATCATTAAGATTTTTTTTTTTTTTTACAATTAAAATATATAAAGAAAATAAATTATTCTGATAGATTTCATACAAGCCTAAAAATACTAAAGAAAAACATTTGGGTTTAAAATGGAGTCATTCTTAATCCCCAGCTGAATTATTACTCTTTTGCTATGTTCACAAACAAGACTCTTGTACAAATTATGATCTATGTGTTAGAGTTTTAATAACACTGATGACTTGGTAGAAACTCAGTAGGATAATGGTATATGTTATTTTCCTTTCTACGAAAGGGAAATAAAAACAAGTTATAAAACCAATGTTTAAAAATCTCTCTTTCTTCTGCTGCTCAATTATATATTCTATAGGAAAATCAAAGGCAGAAGTGGAAATTCAAGCCTAGTCCCTAATAATCCAATCTAATTCTCACACAATCCTTTATGCTTCCTGTATCACCTAGATGGTCAGTCAGTAGTTACACTACCACCATCTATACTATGCTATGGATTTTACTTAACTGTTAAAAACAGTGAAGCAGACAATGTTGGCCTCTGGAGTTGCTCAGCTACATCATCTTTCTCATTAGGCTTTTTTTTAAAAAAAAAAGTTGATGCAAGTTTATGCAATGAATAATTTTGTTTCTCTTTTTTATGTTTATTTTTTGTATCATTCTAGTGAATTAAAAGGTTGCAATGTGTCTTATGCCTTCTACTTGCTAAATTATTTGGGACATTATTTGACTGGCACAGCTGTCCATTTTTTTCCACTTTATCTTCACACAGTGTTTATACTGGGTCATTTGTTTCCCTAGTGACATGATGTTGTCAGTCATTCTACGAGCTCTCTTGGATTTGTCTTCAGAGAATTAATTGGCTGGAAGAGAATTAATACAGGCTGGAGAGGTGGGCCCGTGCCAACCTCATGCAGTTCAACCAGGCCAAGTGCAAGGTCCTGCACATGGGTCGTGGCAATCCCAGGCACAAATACAGGCTGGGTGGAGAATGGATGGAGAGCAGCCCTGAGGAGAAGGACTTGGGAGTGCTGGTGGATGAGAAGCTCAACATGAGCCAGCAATGCGCTCTTGCATCCCAGAAGGCCAACCGCATCCTGGGCTGCATCAAGAGGAGTGTGGCCAGCAGGTCGAGGGAGGTGATTCTGCCTCTCTACTCTGCCCTGGTGAGACCCCACCTGGAGTACTGTGTCCAGTTCTGGAGCCCCCAACATAAGAAGGACATGGACCAGCTGCAGAAGGTCCAGAGGAGGGCCACAAGGATGATAAGAGGGATGGAGCACCTCTCCTCTGAGGACAGGCTGAGAGAGTTGGGGCTGTTCAGCCTGGAGAAGAGGAGGCTCCAGGGAGCCTAAAGTACCTAAAGGGGGCTTATAAAAAAGAGGAGGAGAAACTCTTTAGCAGGGCCTGTTGTGATAGGACGAGGGGTAATGGTTTTAAAATAGAGGGAGGTAGATTTAGATTGGATATTAGGAAAAAAAATTTCACAATGAGAGTCATAGAACACTGGAACAGGTTGCCCAGACATTCAAGGCCAGGTTGGATGAGGCTCTGAGCAACCCGATCTAGTTGGGGATGTCCCTGCTCCTTGCAGGGGGGTTGGACTAGATGACCTTTGAAGGTCCCTTCCAACCCTAACCATTCTATGATTCTATGATTCTATGATTCTAATTGTTCATTTATCAATTGATATTGCGTTAATCAGATCCTCTTCTGAGGGTTTTTTGCCACCCTCCTTTTCCTACTCCACTCCCAAATCCTAAAATGTATTTTAGCTATGAAGGGGAAATTCTAATTGTAACTACTTAGCAATGGTAATTTGTGACTGAGGAATGATCTGGCAAGGAGGGCAGGAAGGCTCAACTATAAGAAGGGGTTAAATTGGTTGGAAGGAGGAATGCCAGAGACAGAAGGATTCTTCGTAAGGGAGTGAAATTTCACTTGCTGATGAGATAAGAAACAGCCTCAGCATTGCTTCTAGTCATGCTGGTATGGGAGAGCTCAGGGTCCCAAGCGCAGGGGCCACCTTTGGGCAGCAGAGGTGAGCTGGCAGATGGACCCGTGGGCTGACTTAGGTGCCCCAGGTAACAGCTCCTGGGACTGGTGATGGCACAGGGGTATATAAGGAATGTTCTTGGGATGCATCTTTGCAGACTCCATATAGAATTGCATATTGCTATAGGACTCTGTCCAATACTGTTCATTTAAAAAAAAAAAAAAAGCACAAACGTGTTTAATTTGTCTCAAGGGATACAACAAAAATTCCCTAACAGTTGCTACACTGATTAGTTGCTTTAGAGTCTTAATGAGTTTTGTTTGTTTGTTTGCTGGTTGTTTTTTTAATTTTTTTTTTTTGGTAATCTATTTGATACAGAAACTTAAGAAGGCATGTACTGCATCTTCAAGACGTAGTTCCATGCTACTTCACATTTTTCTGTCTTTCTATGAATCCGGATTTTACCAGATTTGGCAGTTATCTAGTTTACTTCATGTGACAGAAAACCCAGGCAAACATCAGTTGCAAGAAGTGATTTTACAGTTGCACAATCAATAAATGTGAAGCCTATACTTTCAAAAAAACCCCACGCAATCCCATAAAAAGATATGAAAATCAAGGTAAGAGCCAATTATGTGTGACTGCCAAATTCATTAACATTAACTAACAAGACTGTTGACTTCTAAAAATTGCTTGTGTCAGGTGGCAATGACAAACTTGATAAGACAGTACTTGCAAAATATCATTTAATATTCTGCAGCTCATTTCTATAAGTACCAAATATTAGATTAAGACAATAACAATGTTCACATAAATTTGAAAGGATTAATTACAAAACTTGTTTAGAAACCCCACTGCCTATGTTATTAAAAGGATTAAAATAGCTTTCATTCTGAGGACTTTAGATAGGAAAAACACTCCTACTATAACAAATAAATACCAATAATTAGTATAATAACAACAAATAATACTTAGGATTGGTTCTTTTCCTCCTGTCAAATAGAAGTAATTTTTTTTTTCCCCTGAAACTACTGATAAAAGAGTTGTGCTGCATATTAGGGATGTTTAACTCTTACTTTCAGAGTATCTCTGTTATATTATGTAATGTATTAATTTTTGTGTGAGGCTATGGATTTTCTACTATTTTCTTTGCTATTTGGAGTATAGAACTCTTCTAAAAAAAAAATCACATTATGCAAAAACAAAAAAAGCTAATTTTAATTCATGTGGATATTTGCAAGACTTGAGATATGAACGTGGATTCAAATCTGAAAACCTGAGGCCCAATCAAAGTGTATTGACAGCTTCTTTATCTCTCCTTCTAGTCATGTAAAAGGTAGAGTGGTATAAGCACCTTTATGATATTTTAGCATTTTTTTTTACGTTTAGGGAGATAAAGCAAAACCATAATTATAAACATATGTTTTACAAGTACTTCTGAAAACTTTAAATGTATGTGAATGTAACACAAAATGAGATAAACACATGCTCATATGAAGTTAGTTATAGTTGTGCCTTTATAAACTGAATAATGAAAAACCTACACCAGACTTAAGCTTTCTCAATGGCTTTTTATTATCAATTTCAACCATCAGTTTTCTATACTGAAAAGCAAAAATGAAAAATATGAGCATCTTCCAAAACTACCTCTAGCTCAGGGATTTCTACCGCTGACTATCACTCAAATATCTGAATCCCATATAAAAGGGTAATAGTTATACAATATCTGAAAAGACATGGTCAATGAGCTGTCTTCAAGATTCAGATGCCTGTCACTTTGAACATTTACATTAACTACTCACAAAGTATATATAGCTAAAGTAAGACTTTCTCCTGCTCATTTCTTAGGAAAGGATGGGTGGCTGTGTAATATCTTCCCCACCAACCACCTGCCTGAATTTATCCCCATCGTGAATGAGTGGCTGCCTTGTGGCTAATCTCAGCCTGGCTGCTGAGATTCAGTGGTACAATGGGCACAGCTGGACATGTGATGGCCAGGTTGGAGACTGGGCTTTCAAATTCAGATTTTTTACAATGAAGGTGGTGGAACACTGTAACAGGTTGCCCAGAGAGGTGGTAGATGCCCTGTCCCTGGAAACATTCAAGGCCAGGTTGGACGGGGGTCTGAGCAACCTGATCTGGTTGGAGATGTCCCTGTTCCTTGCAGGGTGGTTGGACTAGATGACCTTTCAAGGTCCCTTCCAACCCAAACCATTCTAGGATTCTATGATTCTATATTCACTATGTGGAAAGTAGGCACATGTGGTCTTCATGAAAATTTTAGAGCTGTTTTTAACAAAGACTGGAGCCTGCTTGCATGTGTAATGGCCAGGTTGGACAGATTTGACCCATTGCTGTTTTCCTGAAGAGCATGATGCCTCCCCAAAATTAGACAAGAGGTGGGGGTGAAGCCCTATCCCACTTAGTTTTGCAAAAGTAGCTAATCATTCAGCAGTGGCAAGTAGCACCCACAGTGGAGTGTCTCTGCAAGCAGTTCGCTTCTGTTCACACTGAGATTTCTGATCAGTGCAGGGATCTTCCATGCTTCAAAAATTAAAGCATGTTTTATGACTTAGTGGTATAGCGTCGATCTGATATTAAGCTGCCAGAGAAAGTGGAAGTCTTGCTGCCTTGAAATTTCCTTCACATCTAGTATATTGGTTTAGCCACAAACAAAAGGAAAAGAAACAAAACAAAAAAACCCTTTTCTACCATTATGCATTGGCTATACAATCTGTAGATCTGCTCCAGGGAAGAAAGGGTGGCAAGGAGAGAACTGAACCACATGTTTTGCAGTGATTTGTCATTTGTTAGGCTCCACTGTAATGTCAGACTGAGCCTAAGTAACTATCTTAGGATAAAATCTTTCCTTCTTTAGATCACATTGAGATGTATAATGGCTTCTTGTAGGGAGAGAGATTTATAGTAGATCTGAAACCTGAATACATGTATTTACTTAAAACAGTATTTCTATTTTTCCCATTCTGCTATAACAGAAAGCAGTGAACCACTATTAATATGTTACACATATGATTCTCATTAGTCTATCCTGAACTGTACATGTAGATTCACAGAATCATAGAATAGTTTGGGTTGGAAGGGACCTTTAAAGGTCATCTAGCAAAATCCTTCTGCTCAGAGCCCTGTCCAACCTGCCCTTGAATGTTTCCAGATATGGGACATCTACCTATATATAATTTAATCCATCAAGTTATGTACTCAGTATTAATGAAAATGATACTAAAATTTGAATACTTCAGGACTATAGTCTATCATGACTTCAGACATTAATCTGAAGACTTAAAAAAAAAAATTATATTAATATCAAGTCTAATTTTATACCATTTTAACCTTTGCAAATCTATGCAGCAGCAAAATATGAGTTCATCACAAACTTAAAGTTAAGCAATTTGGTAAAACATAGAATTGAAGTCACAAAGTAAATGGGTCCAAGGTTGAAACCCTCTGATATTCTAGTTATTTCTAATGCAAACGCACAAGTAGGAAAGAGAGGAATCACTATAGCCGTTTCAGGCCTTGAAAACATGAATTGTCTCAGAATCTTCTCCATTGGAACTACAGCAACAATATATCAGGTATGCAAGTCCAAAACCTTTTACACCTTCCTTTTAAAGTTAGTATGATACAATTAACTGTACTAGCTGTGATAACTCTCATGATTCCCCAGTCTATGTTGCTTTCTCCAACTTGAGAAGCTTCTACTCATCTGCAATGATTCAGCTGCTAGCAAAGCAGCTCCTGAACTGCCACACTCTACATCCAGCAGTCAAAACTCATTATGCAATATTGAAATTTGAGGCTATCATGTGTGAAACAAACTCCAAAATAATCTTTTTTTCTTATTAGAGCATTTACATGTCAAATAGATTTGACATGTGGCATTTTCCAAATGGCATTTTCCACCTCTAGTATTTCTAGTTCTGTAATCACGGGAAAGCTATGCAGGTGACTTAAATGCCCAACGCAAGCTTGAACTTCAGTCCTAAGTTGGAAAACAAAGACATACATGGAAACTTAACAGAATCATTGGTGTATAGTAAGTAACCTTTGGTAATATTCATTCTGAATTTTGCATTGATATGGAACAAGTATGATGCATCTAGCATTTCTATAGAAACTTAAATGTAGGTTTTTTTAAAAATGAAGAAAAAAAATATTTCAAATCTTTTTCAAACACCCAAGATTACGAATCAGTTTGAATAAACAGTGAACGTTTAAAATTCTAGGTCCCTCTAGCTCTTCAAAATCAGGTAGAATAACACACGAGAGCAAGATATCTCAAAAGTATAAGAATTCCAGGAAGAATCTTTTTTATAAAATTATTTTATTCTGATTGAAATAGAGAAATACTGAATATTCAGGTAGCCAATGGGCAGATTTCTATACATTTATTTAATTAAATTCATTCGTTAAACACAGGTTCGTTTTTTCATGGTAAAAATCACATGGTGTATCTGATTTCAAACTTCCTGGTTCTCAGAAAAGTAAGTTAAAGCAAGAGATACAAAAAAAAAAATAGGGTAAAATCTAAAATGATCAATGTCTGAGACTGAATGCCACTATATGCACAGGTGATGAGACTTTCTTCATTGCACTTTTCTGAGCTCATGCACCCCAAAAGCAATCACAATTCCCAGGAAAAAGCTACATTCACCACCCTCAGAACCACAGTTATTTCTCTTTTAGTAAGGACAGAGTTAGTGTGGATAGCTTTAGCTGGCTGTACGCTGAAAAAACAACTTTGTTAGATTGGGGGAACTATCCCATGAAAAGTGAACTGGCAGAAGGCCAGAGTCTGGAAGGAAAGTTCAAAACTGGCTGCAGCAGAGCAGCAGCCCAGATCTAAAGTATCAATTTTCAAAATAATCAAATCATTACTTAACATATGAAGTACTCAATAATACAATATATTATTTTATTTGCCCTGAATACATTATAAGAACCATTAGACGTGAATTCAGTAAACACTTTTTTTCACCCTTAGTTTTGAGTGAGTAGAATTTCTGGCAGCTACCCAAACAGGTCATCACGAACAGGATAATATGGCAATCTGTTATCATTAGCTCTGTTGGAAAGGTTCTGAAGACACTAGAGAGAATTAAATGACCTGGAAAACTCAGTCTATGGAAAAGTCTATTGTACTCATCTCCATTATTTCCACCTCTACGCATCACTGGAACAGTGGAACAACATGATTTGCAGTGGTGACAAAGATAAAGGTCATTTTTTTGTTTTTCTTTTATCCAGCACAAGCCACTTAAGGATTGTTAAATTCCACACGTACAGAAAATGACTAATTCATGTCAGGTCCTTCCACTCTCTCAATATGTTAATCTATTGAAATCTTCACATTTGGAAGACAATGCAGAGTTGTATTTTTGAAAATCACTGCTACTTTTGTTCCTGTCTATCATTGTTACAACTGTCAGAATTTCAGACTAAAATAACAATATACAAAACCCCTATCTAGTCCCTTTTAGCAACTGTTTTTCCCAACTGGCACAATTTTTTCCAGCAAAGTTTGAGAGAGAGAGCAACTCTAAACAGATCTATTAAATGTAATCACTATGCCAAGGTCCATACAGTAAAGATAGATACTATAAAAAGACTGACATAGCCTATTCAAAAATATGCATCAGAGAGATTTCTTTCATTTATGTATGTTTCGCCACTGTTGTTCTACATTTATCTGAGTGATTAACTTAAAATGAAGAACCAGACTTTGACATACACCAGCTATTCTGATTTAACAGTCGTGTATGTAAGTCTTATTCCCAGGAAATCCAACAAAATATAAGTCCACCAAAATGAAAGAACAGAAACAGGAGAATTAGCACAATCCGAGGCAAAAATAACCCTGGAGATTTTGTGCAATTTGGGAAAGGAGGGATGAAATTATTCCTGGACCTCAGCGTTGAAAAAAAATTCAAGGGACTATATTCAGGGGAGGTGAGTGTTTTCCCTAAATCTGTTTTACTTCATACTGTGTACTTACTGAGAAGTTGAGGGCATGCAGTACCAAAGACACTGTTTTGAGGGCATATTCTTCACTAATGAATAAGCATCTCCTGCTTAGGCACAAAATTGTGCCAAATCATCTTCCTTCTTTATAGAAGTGGAACAAAACACATCATAATTTGTTTTTCACTGGCAGGTCACGTTATTTTTTTACATAGGATTTTCTGTAAGTTAATACTTTCATATTTATTAGGAATGAACTACATGGATTTAAGAAACAGACAGAAGACACAAGACTCAGTTCTGCTCTACTGCAACAGAAGATGAAGGCTGGCAGGCCAGAAGTTTGTTCTGTCAGTTGTTATTATAGATTTATGTAAAAAGTATATCTACATAAATGATCCTGGCATATTTGTCAAAATTGGACTATCAACATTCTCCAGCCTAAAGACTAATTCAATTCTGACACAGCACACATAATTATTCAGCCTATAAATAGTTATTATTTTGAGAAACAGAAATCTGTAGGAAGTTAAATTTTCAAACAAAATTATCGCTTAAATTTATCTTTGTTGTTCTTTGGCAAGAAAGAGAATATAGTGATTTTTAATTTATAGCTTGGAAAAAACTCTTCCCTGTTCTCTCCTCCTACTATCTTTTGCTCCTCAAGGACATTAAAGACAGAATGCTTACTTTGCATCCACTCAGAGCCAAAATGCTTTTTTATACAAAGAATATCCTCCAATAAATCTGCTACTCTAATAAGGCGTGTACAGAGAAAACAATTTATAATTTATCTGCCAGTCCTTCCTATGCTTTTAGTGGTTGCAATTCATTGTCAAGAGCAGGACAATGAGTTAAAATGTGTTATATTTAAAATGACAGTGTGAATCTATTCATATCAAGTCCATCAGTTCTAATTCAGTTATGTCTGTTTGGAGGTCACTGTCTGTCTCATTCATTACAATAGCTTTCTAGTCTTTGGAATATGATTCTCAATTAGTTGGGTAGGCAGGTAAAACATCTGACATCTAACAATGAACTATGTGCTTCCAAATATGTTTGCACAGCCACACATTACATTTTAGCAAGCTCTTTATGTTGACCTATTAATAAACCACAGTTTAAGGTTGAGAATAAAGACTGAACTCAAAAATTAATTAGAGGTGTTCTGAACTACATGATCATAAGTCATTCAGCTATTAAATGATGAAGCACACCAGTTAACAGATAACCGCAAACGTTTGTTCCATCTTATTTCCATCTGCGGCTACATTCTTGATAAATTTAAAGTGAATATCCATCATTTATCTGGATAATGAATATCAGATTCAAATGACTCATACCTACAGCTGTTATATCATACTGATCTGTATCACAATAGGCTCTTAATGAGCACACCACTATTGACATTCACCTGCTTCATTAACACAGATTTGTATTTATTCTAATATTTTAGTTAAGCATGCACCGAGTTACACAAACTCTTAATATTAGTTGGGAACAAACTCTGACTGCCTAACAGAGTGCATTATCCTTAACCTTTAGGTTTATCTTCTCGAGAACTTGTCTGTGATTTCAGATTCTTGCAACAAACCCACCATATTCTAGAACTAGACCAAGCCACACTGAGATATCTGGGAGGTCAGAAGCTTTGTATCTAAATCTTATCTACAGAGCTTTCCAGAACTAATCAGATGCTATTAAATATGAGACAGAAGTTATTTTTTAAAAGTTATTTAGTGCACCCAGGTTAAGAGTATACTGCAGTGATTATTTTAAAACATTTACCAGGAGTGGTAAACACTTTCAAGACAGAACTTTCTACAAACCCATGATGAGAAACATAACAACATTATGCAGAAAACTAGATTTCTTTTTTTAATCTATGTTCCATTTCTAAGTTTATTTAGCCTAAATTGCTGTTGAGACCATCTGTGTTTGATTTCATAAACTAATAAATGCAATCAATAAAGCTCATAAAGATATTCCAAAAGCAGTTTAGTTTAAATATCAACTACCTCAACTCTCCTATTGGCTGTACAGAAGTTGTTCTTCAAAAAAGAAATGATCTCCACAGAATAGTTCTTGTACAAGTTGAAAACCGATGACACTCACAGGCTGAACTGAATCACAATGTATTAGGACTCCTTTTCAGTAATCTGTGGAAAAGGAAAAAAAAAAAAGTTACATGTATGTTTATTTGAAGCCTTAGATTACCCAAACCTTCTTGTACGTAGAGATCTGTTCATTTGACTCTAACGTTTCATTCCTTGTATGTTGCATGACATGGCAGCACTGCCTGGATGTATGAATTAAATCTGAGATACCTTTCTTGTTTCAGAATGGATATAGGATTCAAAAGTGCTTTGGTTTACACTGTTAGGGGAAAAATGGTATTTCTTACAACAACAAAAAAAAAGAAACAGGAATGAAGAGTTCTTTTTTATCTGCTACCCTATAAAGAAAGGATAGCACCGAGAAGAACGGAAAAGTTACAGATTTACACTTTGTCTTTTATGTTTATGTGTATTCATCTATAATGGAAGGAATATAAAATAATTACAGTTGTTTGAATTTAAACCACGTCATGAGTATTTTTCTAAAGTTGCTTTCTCATATTATTATTTTTAAGGTGATCTTTTCCAGATAACATGTAATTACAACTGCGTTGATTACGTCATTTTCAAATTACTCATTTGAAATTATGCTAGAGGCACGTGTCACCATTTGATTTATCAATCTAAAAAATTCAGCATAAGACTTCCTTAAAATAATTATTATTTGAACTAGTCTTTTCTACCTAGATATCCAATCATTAAGTTAAATTGGTAACAACAGAGAAATCAGACTACTTTCAGTAAATTTGAACAATTGTTAGAATCCTCAATTAGAAAAGCAAAAAACCACAGTTATATCACCTCCTCTCAGGGGTCTATAATGGGACCAGTAGTGTTTAATATCTTTATCAATGACATGGACAATGGGATTGAGTGCACCCTCAGCAAGTTTGCCGACAACACCAAGCTGAGTGGTGCGGTTGACACACTGTAGGGGAGGGATGTCATCCGGAGGGACCTGGACAAGCTTGAGAAGTGGGCTCATGTGAATCTCATGAGGTTCAATAAGATCAAGTGCAAGGTCCTCCACCTGGGCTGGGGCAACCCCTGGTATCAATACAGGCTGGGGGATGAACAAATTGAGTGCAGCCCCACTGAGAAAGACTTCGAGGTACTGGTGGATGAAAAGCTGGACATGAGCCATCAATGTGCCCTTGCAGCCCGGAATGCCAATTGTATCCTGGGCTGCATCAAGAGAAGCGTGGCCAGCAGGTCGAGGGAGGTGATTCTGCCCCTCTACTCTGCTCTGGTGAGACCTCACCTGGAGTACTGTGTCCAGCTCTCGAGCCCTCAGCACAAGAAAGATAAGGACCTGTTGGAGTGAGTCCAGAGGAGGGTCACAAAAATGATCAGAGGGCTGGAGCACCTCTCCTGTGAAGAAAGGTTAAGAGAGCTGCAGTTCAGCCTGGGGAAAAGGAGGCTCCGGGGAGACCCTATTGTGCCCTTTCAGTACTTAAAGGGGGCCTATAGGAAAGATGGGGACAGATTTTTTTAACAGGGACTGTAGCAATAGGACAAGAGGTAATGGTTTTAAACTAAAAGAGGGTAGATTTAGACTAGACTTAAGGAAAAAAAAAAATTACAATGACGGTGGTGAAACACTGGAGCAGATTGCCCAGACAGGTAGTCAACCCCTGGAAACATTCAAGGTCACTCTGGATGGAGCTCTGAGCAACCTGATCTGGTTGGAGATGTGCCTGCTCCTTGCAGGGGGCTTGGACTAGATGACCTTTAACCATGCTACGACCCAAACCATGCTATGATTCTATGATCTTAAAGCTTTTCTTTTTCCCAGTTTTCTTGTACCCAACCTCAGTTATGTTCTCAGATGCTTCTTTCCTTGACTTTCACTTTATCCTGGTTAAAGGAGTCACAAGAATATCTTCCTGTTCCAAATTATTCTCTACTTAAGATATTTTCCTGGGAATCAGTCAGCAGCTGGGAACTACATCTATTAAATAATTTTGTGAAAAATAAACAAACAAATAAATAAAAGCCAATTTACTGTCCTAGTTAGACCTGTCTATGTCATTACTCGGAAATGTATCAGATGCCTAAAGTTCGGTAACCATTTAGATTTGTGAAGTACAGGAAGGCAAGCCATATCACCTTGTAGAAAACAATGAAATTTTATAAAGATTATGAAGAGAAAGATTACAGAAAACCAGTGACAAAGCCATCGTATTGGAAGAGAGAGAATTACATCTCACTTCATGTTATTTTACAATATTTATGTTTCTAATCACTAATTATAATTACTAATGTGAGTAAGTATCCGTGTAAATTAGCCTACAAATACATTCTTCCCCCTGTCTAGTTTGACCCACGTCAGCAAACCCCTCCCTCCTGTCTTTTAAGCATCTGTTAGCAACCATTTAGAGACATACTCTGAAAGGGGTGAACCATTACTCATCTTTGAGAGAAGTAGCTTCAGCTCCTATCTCCAGCAGAAGCACTTCCACACAATCATTATTTATCTCCTTTGACTAAAATATGAGATTCTCCCGTTAGTACTAGGATATTGCAGACCTCATCCATGAAGCATCTAATTTACCTTAAAGGTAGAAAAGGCACTAGATACTTCTCTCAATGGAATGCATCCCCCAACCCAGTGCATAAGATATTACCACTGGTACTAACAGGCCATGGCTTTCGTCCTGTCTTTGCAAGGCCTCAAGACTGGAGCTTGTTAGGTTTACTTTGTCTAAAATTGTTTTATCTAGCTAAACTTTGTTGTAGCTGCTAGAGCTATAACAGCAATTTTCAAAATGACCAAGTAACTAGGTCCATTTCATTTTGCTTTTCTTATCCTTCTATGGTACAATTTTCATATAAGTAGTAGTAACAGGTAGTTATTATGTGTATAATCTAATATTTATGACTCTAACATAATGTCACAGCAGAGAGGAATATAGTCGTGGTATCACAAAAGAGACCTTGAAAGTGGGGATGCAGGATGCAGTGTAGAAAGGGGCAGGCACACAATGACAAGAGAAAGGACACAGGCTGACGACAGAGACCCAATGACTATAAAGAACCCACTAATGTTCTGCCGAGGTGCAGACTTGGCAAAATCAGTTTTATAGGCAAGAGAGAGAACAAAGAACACATCTAACATATGTAAAATGTGTCATAAATAGTAAATCCGGATGAAGCACGCAGTTGAAAAACAGTGAACAAATAGCAAGTTGTGAGCATGTTGGCAAATATATTAAAATGTCCCTATATGAGTCTTAGATGTGGAGGAATAAGTCATTCACAGGAGTCCCAGTGGAGGACTCAGGATGCTGACAATTAGTTGTACCCTCTCCTCAGACTGAAGCCAGCCTTTGGATCGAGGTGGTGCTGGAAAATCAGACTTAAAATATCATCAAATGGCAAACAGCAGAAGTGTGCGCATGGAAATTCCAGCTTCTCCTGCAATAGCACTATTTTCTTTATTTTCTATTTCTTTCTTTTTTTTTCCTGTAATAATAAGAACTGAACTAATAAGAATTCTTCAAGTAGACAGTTAGGTTTTAAATTATACTAACAATAAATTATTGAATTTACATATAAGGTGTGTTTCTTTTGTGGTCATAAAAATATCTTGAGCATAAAAATTCCATTTCCTCTCATCAACTTTTTGGAACTAATTCCTAGATGTTATTAAGCTGATCAATCATTTGCCTGCAGGGTTTACAGCCACACCTGGGAAAGGAAAACATTACCCTTAAGAATCATGTCATCCTGTGGCATTTCATATATATATATATATATATAAGATATATATATATTTTTTTGTGTTTTTTTTTTTTTTTTTTTTTTTGTAGTGGAAATTAGAAACAAAGATAGAAGCTCTCTGTTGAAATAATGCCAAATCAGTTATCTTAGGTATGATTTGCACTTAACTTTTCTGTTTCCTTGAGTTTCTTTCTCATGTGTAAGTTACAGAGGTATATATCTGTGATCTATTTGACTGTACATGTGTGTACAATACAAGCTATTACTGTGTGTTCATACATATCCATATGCCTATATATTAATATTTTTATTTTTAGACTGATTTAACATGAAGTAACAGGAATATTTCATCTGAGTTTTTTACTACTAATGGTCACAGATTTCATTTTTTAAAACATGATTTGTTTTAAAAATAAAAATAAATCTGTGTTATTTTCAGCTTTGATCTGAATGTAAAAAATAATTGTGGAAAAAAAGGTTGCACAATAACATGGAAGTATGATGCATTAAAAGGAAAAGAATCACAATTTATTCAAACTTCTTATTAGACAGAAATATCTGCAGATCATTGAATTCCACAGAAGGTTGGCTAGCCATTAGGTTTCGGTAACTGGAAGAAACAATAAATCACAGCTTTTGCTTTTACAGCCCATTACACCCAAAGGTCTAAAACCTTTCTGTGGTTATTTGCAAGCCTCAGAGTACTCCAGAGTCTTATACTTTCCAACTTTCTGTGACTAATAGATGGTACACTGTAGAGTGAACAGGAAATTAGAGTAGAAGAGAGGTGTAAAATCAGTATCCACAGAAAGGCTATGCAGGAAGGCTACGTGAAGAATAGCTCACTGTAGGGCTATGCAGTCTCCCAGTGAACCTCAGACAAGATAGATTACATTCTCATTAACGACTGTTTAAGAATCAGTGAATTTTTCTATGTTAGAAAGGGGAAGCAGTGCTAAAGCTCCTAAATATTGCGGAAGGGCAAGGCAGGAGAGGGAAATAGAGAAGTATTAAGTTTGGAGAGATATTTGATTGAGACCTGCTGCAGTTAGCTAGAAAAAAAAATAGCTTGAGAGATGTATAGATCTCCCTCCTGCTTTTGACCTCTCACAGTAAAGTCATGCCCTCTTAAAGTTTTATTCTGTGTAGAAGCGCAATATCCTTCATGTTTCCTTAAAATACCTGGGCAATTGACTTGCCCTTCTGCATTTATTAAACAAATCTACTGCTTCTGATGCAGCACAGTTCAGAAAAATATTTTGCTCATCTGCCTATTCAGTAATTTCACTTTTCTTCTTGAAGCGCCTAAATTAGATCTTCCTCCCACTTCATTTAACCTCTTTCCTATTCTATCAAATGGGCCTACAGTTCCTAGCTAATTCGAAAACATGTCAGGGCAACATCTGCTGCACGGAAGAAAGAAGCTTCTCTAAGAATTGTAATGCCACCCACATTGGACTAGAGGAAGCTCTAGGCATCTTTAGACACTTGAAACGGGTCTCTCTATCTGCGTCTACAGTACAGGCAAGAGGATTCTGCTGTGCAAGCAGGCTACCTGGTGACTGCAAGGCAGACAGTACCATCCTCAGCAAACATAGTTTCCATTAAAATCAAAGACAATTGTGTTCCTAAATGTCCTCTGGGAGGCCTTGTACTGTAGGTTGCACAGAAGAATATGCTTGCTATAAAAAAAAAAAGCCAAATATTTCCTCTGTGTTTGTGTGTTTCAAGACTGCTTCAAATTCTTAGTGCAACATTTTCCATTTAGCATCTTTTTCTTCTGCTTTTCTGCTTCAATCTATTTCTGCTACTTGATACAGTCTTCACAGGTGAAGATTAAAATGGAATATGAGAAAAAACACATAGGGTAGGCATACTAGGAAATATTAAAGGCAAGAAATTGCTGCTCAGGCTCCTTATCAAGTGTACTGGTCATTACATAAGTCCTCACATTTCAGCTCAAGCCTTTTGAAAGACAAGATAATTTAAAATAGAGTTTAAACACTTACAGGTACTTCATGAGTTAGTAATTTCTCCCATCTCACATCTTCCTTTAATTTCTGCTTTGGATTTATCCATATAGGAATCAAAGATGTAACATATATCTTAATGGAACATAAGCAAGGATTTCCACTTATTTATTTGGAAGTGTGAAAGCACTTCTGTATTTGTATGATGGGCAACAGTTTGGCCAGCTAAAAGGGCGCTGAGTCTAATTCTGAACTTAAATGAAGACAAAAATGATTCCACTTAGAAACTAAAAAACAAATCCTGCAGTGGTGAAAAATTGTTATTTACAGGCACAAGGCAAGTAGGCCTGGGAATGATATATATCACATAGTGAGTAGCAGGTTATGATCCTCAGATTGATTTTTAGCCTGTTCACTGTAATTAATAGACTCAATCTACATGAAAATTTTTACAAAGTCTGTGAATCTAAGAATTTCTGTAAAATATATATACTCCCTGGAGCTCAATAACTTCAAAAAATTAATTTATTAATAAATTTTTAGTCTGGCAGACAGAGGAGGAGAGTGTTATTCAAGTCTTTAAATATACAGCAACAGATAAATCTTTAAATTTAAACGATGTCTTGATACTCGCAAGTACTTTTGGACTGACTACTGACATACACTTTCCACAAGCTTCAGAAAGAGTAGGCGTGATCCCAGAATAGTCCTTCTTCTCCCTCTGCATTATAATAACAATAATAATGGTGACTAATATCTGTAACACCTAGCACTGCAGTTGTCTGCAGTATATAATGATTTTTTCATAATAGAAGTAAATGTCCATTTTCCAGAAAGAAAAACATGGAGAGATGAACTAGCAAGTGAAAGGCCACCAGCAGCCAATGGCAATAAAGATGAAAGTTATAATGAGTATTTGTATAGAGTTCAGTAACAGAAGAACTCAATTGCTTAGATGCAAGATAATTCCTAGCCTTGTGCATGAAATTTTGAGGACACACATTCAGCTCCAAAAGATCATCTGTCCAGTGGGCCAACATTTGTAGATGGTGTAACATTTAGCTTCTGTTTCCTGTTTCTCTAGCACCAGTTGAGAAGCCTGTAAAAAGTGAATAAGTGCTGTGTGCTTTAGTTTGGGATTTTACTCTAAATCATAATATTATAACTTTGTGATGTGAGCAGACAAAAATTAGCTTGGTTAGAAAGGGGGAAATAGCTAACAGAAGAAAATGCCTGCTAGTCTGGGAGCTGTGATCCTGAGCACTAGGCCTTGGGACCAGAAAAACCCTTGAAAAGTGCAGCTGGCCTCTTTGAAGTTCAGGTGGAGAACCTAGAAACAAGTGGCATCCTGAGATACCATCAATAAGTGCAAAACTCAAGAAACTGCAATGGTAACTTATTGTCTGAAAAAGTGGAAGCAGTCTGGGAAAATAAAATTGGACTGAAAGAATAGAAACATCATCACTTACTGATTGTTCCAGGTGGAGAATAGACATTAACAGTATATATTGGCTGCTTAAAGTGGTGGTGTCCTATACCCTCTTATATTTATGATATAAAAAGAATGCAATTTTTATCCAAAATGGAGCCTTGCTCTCTGAGAACTTCCCATGCTGTACGTACCTTTACTTTCCTAAACAAGCTGAATTCTACATAAACTTTCTATGAGATCTTTGACTCTCCTAGGGGATACCTGGCTGATTCCAGATTCTGTGAAGAGGATCATTTTTGAAGTGAGAGTCTGTCTGCTACCTTATTGGTCCCCACTTTGGGCCCACTTTTGGGGTTGGTTCAGTTTGTCCACCCACCCCCGGGATGGTTGGGTCCCTCTTGGTGACTGGTTTGTCCTCCTCTTTGGGATGGTTTGGCCCTTTCTGAAATCTGTCTAATTCACTTGACACAGGTATTTTACATATATCCATATAAGTAATCTATCATAAGTGTATCTGCTGTTATATTTATGATAAGTTGTTTCAGTAATGACAAAGTGGTAGTAACCTGTAATAGTTATTGTTTGTTACTATACGGATTGTTGTTATATGATTGCTGCTATTAATGATTTTTGCCATACTATTGATTGATACTATATTATTGATTGCTGATAGTAATTTGTAATAGCTGAATATATATATATATTCACTACATTAATCATAGTTATACTTGCTAATGGTGATTTTTGTGGTAGTATTCTTGCTAGTCATGATTTGTATGGTATTTGTGATCATCTGTAATAAAGTAGAGAAATTTAGAGGATAAAAGTCTCCATCTCCTTGTGTGTTACGAGATCCTACAAACCCACAGTGATGGGAGAAGGAAACTGTGAGCAAGTTTATTGGCTAAAGCTGTTACCAAACTCCACTCCAACTGGATCTTTGTGTTCACAGACAAGGACGTGTTGCTGCACCTTTCTACCAGAGATGATGTTTCTGCTGGCACTGCTGCTGCTGTCACTGTCAGTAAAAGAATACCTTTGGAAAGCAGCACACTGTCATTGCTGGTTGCCAATGCAAGTAATCATCTCATGATGAACTCCTCTGAGTTCAACTTCTGTTACATCTGTTTGCTCAGATTCTTTTTAATTGTGGCAAATACTTATTTTCGAGTCTAATTAACAGGATGCTTTCTTTCACCTTCGTAACCACAGATAATTTTTCACAGATGTATGTCACTTTCTAGGAGGAAAGACAGGATTATGACTAATTCATTTTTTATTTTGATTCATAAGGTACCCAATAATGTGGATCAATGTGCAGTGAAGACTGACGGAATCCTGTTTATTAGAAGTCCTGGCAAATAGCCACAGTCTAGCAAACTGAGTCTAACTTTCAGCTGGGTTACTTTCATCTGGTGTTTTTTGTAATGCTTCCAGCATGTGTAACTTAATAATACTAACATGTCTGAGTAAGTGTCTCATTCTATAACACAAGGAATCCTAAAAAGTCTTATGAACACTTCCATTCAACAGACCATGTGAAGACAATTATTTTCTATTTGCAGACAGGGAAATCAAGGAACAGGATTTTTCAAAGCAATATTAAAAATAAATGCTTGAAATCATCTTGTGTTTTAAGATGTCAACTTTAAAACACTTGAATACTATTCTGATTTTTTAATATGTCCAGCACCTGCAGCTCTCACTGCCTTTAACTGCTGTTCTCTGTGTTGAGCGCCTCTCAGAACAAAACCCTGCGGTAGGTAACAAAATGAAGACACCCAAACTTTGTGAAGATGCTTGTAAATTTGGACCTCCTAAGTGATTTGCACAAAGTCAAACAGTGAGTCACTGTCTAAACAGTAAAAGAAATTAAATCTCCTGCCTGTCGCAGTACTTTAGTTTGGAAACATGCTGCTTCTCAGACAGCAGAGTTCCTTCAATTAGAAAAGAGTAGTCTATTAAAGCTGCAAGGAAAATAGCATTACTTAATAAGTCACTACAAGAGAACAGATAATGCAAGAGTAAAGATCAGACAATACACAGTTCCTGCAAATAAAAAATAGTAAGGACAAAAGGTAACTGAACTGTTCTCTAATCCAGACAACAGTACTAAGGTGTAGCATCATGGTAACTGCAGAGTGAAGCTCTCAAGCCAGTGTAAGAGTAAGGTACACTGGGAATTGGCAAATAGATGCCACAGTTCTGTGTGAAATATAGGTAGAGTAAATAAGATAAAAATCAGAAATACATTTTAGGGTCAGTAATATAAGAATTTAAGGAAGATCTGCAGAGTACATTTCTTTGTTTATGAAGTGAACGTTCAGGGTGCAGATATGTGTTTTGACTGCTTTAAACATAGCAAAATTCCTTTCTAAAAATATTAGTTTAATTAAAGCCATGTTGAAATTGTGATGGACAACGTGTGCTGGTTTGGACCAGATCCCAGGTTTAGAACTATTGAAGGATGAATACAGAAGACACGAATTTGTATTAAAACTGTTATTGCCACATACACGAATGTCTGCACACAGACATTCCTTTTGTTGTCTCCTTAATGGCAGCACAGCTGACTAGGCTACTGACTGAAGCCCCCTGCATCACCCTGAGACCATTCAGTGCCCACAGTTGTCCTCTTGCTTCCCTTCCCACATTGCTCTGTGCTTCAAATCGCAGTTAGGTTGCAGCTAGTGCAACTGTCTGTCCCAGAGAGCCCATTAGACCTTTCTTTCTCCTAATTCCTGGTGTTCTGAATATCTTCCTTTCTGCCCTCCTTCCCTTCCTCCATTTCCTCTTCCCTTGCTTCTCTCCATCAACCTTAGAAGTTCACCTCTGATAGAAGCTAAAGTAAAATGGAGGGGAATACTGCTACATCTGTAAATAATTATTCATAGATTCAGATGGAGGTGCTTGGCTCCACTAAGCATATACTACCATTTCAGTGTTCTTTCCATGCTTTATCTTTTTTTTTTTTTTTTTAATTTAAATCTCTCAATGGTTTCCAAACCAATAATGATTTGCCTATTAGTGCTGGAACACTCTTGAATATTCAGACTTGCTTTGATATGTTATCGAAAAAGTAATCAAGTAAAAAGATCTCTCCAGCTCATCTTGGACACAAGTCATAACAATATTATAATATTAACCTGTTAACAACATACAAACCACTCAGGGAACTACGGGATTGTGAGCCTCACCTTAATCTCTGGGAAGGTAATAACACAGCCTAGAAATCATTTCCTGTCCCATGAAGGACAAGAAAATCATCATGAATAGGCAGCACAGCTTTACCAAAGGGAGGCCATGCCTGACCAGCTTCATAAACATCTATGATGAAATGACTGGCTTTGTAGAGGTGGGGAGAGCAGTGGATATTTTCTGCCTGGACTTCAGCAACATCTTTGACACTGTGTGCCATAAGACCCACATAGACAAGCTGTTGATGTATGGGCTGGATGAGCAGACATTGAGGTGGATTGAAAACTGTCTGAATGGCTGGGCCCAGAGGGTGGTGACAAGCAGTGTAACACCTACTTGGAGGGCAGAAACTGGCAGTGTACCCCAGAGATCAATAGGGGGTCCAGCCTGTTTTAACACTTTTATTAATGATTCATATGATGGGGTAGAGTGTACCCTCAGTAAGTTTGCAGATGACACCATATCAGGAGGAGAGCCTGATACACCAGAGGGTCCTGCTGCCATCCAGAGGGACCTCAACAGGCTGGAGAAATGGGATTACAGTAACATCATTAAGTTCAACAAGGGGAAGTGCAAGGTCCTGCAGCTGGGGAGGCACCAACATATGCTGGGGATCACACAGCTGGAAAGCAGCTTGGCAGAAAAGGACCTGGAGATCTTGGTGGACACCAGGTTGAACATAAGCCAGCCATTGGCCTTTACCCCAAAGAAGGCTAATGGTATCCTGGGTTGTATTAGGCAAACTGTTGCCAGCAGGTGGAGGGAGGTGATCCTTCCCCTCTTCTCAGCCCTGGTGAGGCCACACCTGGAGTGCTGTGTCAAGTTCTGGGCTCCTCAATAAAAGAGACACGGACATACTGGAGGGAGTCCAGAAAAATGTCATGATCATGATGAAGGGACTTTCCTCCTATGAGGAAAGGCTGAGAGAACTGGGACTATTTAGCCTAGAGAAGAGAAGACACAGGAGGGATATATAATGTATATAAATATCTGAAGAGAAGGTGCAAAGAGGATAGAGCCGGGCTCTTTTCAGTGGTGCCCAGTGACAGGACCAGAGGCAATGGGCACAAACTGAAACACAGGAGGTTCCTTCTGAACATCAAAGAAGCCTTTTTTACTATGAGGATGACTGAGCAGTGGAACAGTAGGTTGTGGAGTCTTCTACCTTGCAGATATTCAAAAGTCGTCTGTACATGGTCCTGGGCAACCAGGTCTAGGTTGCTCAGAGGTCCCCTCCATCATCAAACATTTTGTGATTCTGATATTTTATTTAGAAGTAGTCTATGCTTCATTATTTCTCCAAATTTATACACGGAAAAAATAAAAACTAACAGCAAAGTCTTTAGTTCAGTTTTGAACCAATACCTGTTACAAGTCAAAAAAAGAAAGTGAGATTAAACTGCTGAGTTTTGCACTGTAGTCTAAAACAGGCTATCCATACCACCTACCCTTAAGAACATCAGTGTCATGGTTTAACTGTTGTGGGCAGCTAAGCTCCACCCAGCTGCTTGGTCACTCCCCTCCCAGTGTAATGGGGGAGAGAATTGTGAGGGTAGAAGTGAGAAAACTCGTGGGCTGAGATAAAGACAGTTTAATAGTCAAAATAAAAGCAGTGCATGCAAGCAGACCAAAACAAAGAATTCATTCACTACTTCCCATCAGCAAGCAGATGTTCAGCCTTCTCCAGGAAAGCAGGGTGTCACCACGCATAATGGTTAGTCGGGAAGATAAATGTCATAGTTCTGAAAGTCCCCCTTCTTCCCTCAGCTTTTATTGCCAAGCATAATGTCATATGGTATGGGACATCCTTTTGGTCAGTTGGGGTCAGCTGTCCCAGCTGTGTCCCCTCCCAACTCCTTCTGCACCCCTAGCCTACTCGGTGGCAGAGCAGCCAGAAGCAGAAAAAGCCTTCACTCTGTGTAAGCACTGCTCAGTAATAACTAGAACATTCCTTTGTTATCAACACTCTTTTGGTCACAAATCCAAAAATTGGCACTGTACCAGCTAGTACGAAGAAAATTAGCTCCATCTCAACCCAAACCCAGTGCAATCAGTTAGCCCAATATGGTTTCTTAGACCTCCTGGTGGTTAACAAAGGCAAAGTAGGGAGCAATTTACATTAGGAACTAGTTCAGCACAGTAGGATGAGATCAGTGTATCAAACAGTTGGCTGAGTTCCCTACATGGCTATGAGCAGCTACATACGGCCCATGGGGTTTACTGTGGTGAAAGTTAGTCCATACTGAACATCGCTACCACACATTGTGCTTTGAAGCTCTCCAAAGGACCAGCTGTTGGTCCTTGTGTCCCCATTAGGGGCTGGAATGCCTTTGCTGCACTCCTAGAGTGGAATTATATTTTTTATGTCCTTAAAAAGAAACCTGTTTTGTATACATCAAAACCACACTGTAAACCAAATACAGACATAGAGAAAAAGGATGGTCAGGGTACTTTCATCAAAAGTGCGCTAGAACTTTGAATCAAAATGCTGATGTGCTCCTTTTTCCTCCCTTCCTCTTCCATTTGTTTTTCCGTTTCTCCTCCCATTTTACCCTTCCCTTCTACTCTCCTCAGCAGTGAACCTCTCATGATTGATTGAGATTTCCCAAGGAAGAGACTTATCTCCTGAGTAGCTGACCTGCTAACATGGAACACTATATCATGCTTAACAATTATCATCAATATTTATAACACTTTTATGTACAACAAGTTGAGTCACATTAGCAGATAGGAATGAAACATACTTAGATTCATTGTAAGAACCGCGCAGAAGCAGTAGGTCGTATTTTTAAAATATGAGCTTTATCCCTCTAAAAAGGAAATTTCTTTTTAACCAGCTTTTCCTTTTTGATCAACAGACTCGCTGGCTTTTGAAAATGTCATCATCTTACTCTGGATACACAAATACAAAATTTTCCAAATTTTTATTTTTACTTAATATGCTTAGGGCTAGGGTGAGGGAGCTAATATTTAATGTATTTGATCACTAGACTTGGGGAATTTTCTAGTTAAGTTTGCCATGAGAACATTGAAGAAAATACTGTAGAAAGAAAAGACTTAAAATTGTATGAAAGGACTCTTAATGGTGCAACAATTAATACATTTGTGTAAGTAATATGAATATCTGCAGCATATTAATTTCACTATGTAAAACTGGAATGTACCTGGCCCTAGACAAAATTGCCAGAAGCCACCTTAGCAAATTATTGCTCCTTATATGCATACTTGTCTTTAACTTCTTTAAAGGTATTGATCCCTCTTTGTTGTACAGGATGAGCACACATCTCTCTTTCTCCTATATAAGTGAAGAAGCAATTTGTTGTGAAAAATTAAAATAATTTGAGTTTATGTATGTTCACAACACATAATAACAGTTACAAAGTGAGCAGACATAGAAGTCTGTTTAGGTGTGTGCTCACACAGGTACAAAATAATAAAATTCCTACAGTTATTTCTCAACTGAAAATTAGTAAGAGTGAAAAAAAGGAAAAAGCTGTAATTAAGGTTTTCCTGTACAGGTCTTTCTACAAACCTCAGAATAACCATTAATCACCAGAAAAATGAACCTGTTCTTCAGAATACATTTAATCTAAACAAATTGTTGTTTTGTATTAATGAGTATTTTTGTAAAATTACTGTTATTTAAATAAATATGCTGCTTATTATCACAAATAAAAAATATAGTATTATGTAAACTTCCATTATTGCAACAACTGGTACATAAACCGTAGTACCACACAGATTACAAGGTAGCCAACAATAGCTGTGTGCTGAGTCAATGAATGATCCTGTGTTCATGGAGGGATAGCCTTTTACTTGTCTTAAGAAAAGATTTCAGTTACCGATTTTAGCACATAACAACAATTTAATATGCACATAGGAAGTTAAATGGAAGCAGTTAAGAATTTCAAATACATTCTAAAAGATGAATTGATTTTTGGTATTCCTTTAAAAGCAATCTAGATTTTGTACTACTCTCTCCTATTAACCCTGCCTGAATTGAAATCTTTTCATTAGACTGGAGTTGAAGCAGTATAAGGACTGTCTTTGGATGGAATATAACACAAAGTAGTGCTAATACTTTGATGAAAACATGATTTGCTCAAAATTACCCCCATAAATCTATATTAAAATTACTGTGACCTTTGTAATGTGTGAAGAATTGTTTTTCCTCTCTACTTACTGTACTTGTATAAATAGAACTGACTGGAATTTGGGTATCATCCATATACAATATTAGGTAAGTACTGTGGATGTAACCAAAAAACTAGCAGATTTGAAGCATGTTTGTTGTCTTGACCAAGCCAGTTCTAATTTGAAAGCAGGCTTGTTTTGCCTTGTCACACATTTTGATCATCTTTCACTTTGTTAGTTGTCTTATGAAATTCTCTGGATTCATAACACTTCTCATTCTTTAGATTCATTGTTAAAAGATGAGATGTTAAAATACATATAGTAGCATAAAATTCTTTCTTGTCTCAAATTTAAAATAGCCACCATACATCCATCTGTCCTTTTCTCTTTCAGAATGTCCTTATTTGATTTTTAAGTAACAGTTTTCTTAATTAATGGCATAATACTAAGAATGGGAGATGAAATTTTATATGGCTATACATTTTGAATAAAACATCTTTATATTTTGACAGGTAATCTTAACATTACATTAAATTTGTTACCTCTTATGCATTTATTTCTTCAGCTGCTTTTGAAAGACAAAAAAAAAAAAAAATTAAAATCTCTGAAATCCTGACCTTTCAACCACAGCGAATCAAGGTAAACACCAAATTCCTCTTTTCTGACATCAACTGAGTTGAAGGTTGGTTTGTAATACATGCTTTGTGCTTTTTCAACTCAGTTTCAAAACAGTTTAGAAAAACGGAGTAAGTCTTAAAAAAATTAATTTTTCAGTTAGACAAAACAAACAGACTATTTTTAGATTATTTTTATGGGAGGTTTTAGAAATGGATATATATTTAAAGATGGTGACAGCATTATATCCTGACAGGTTATCACCTTTCAGCTCCAATGAGGAAACTGTTCGTATGATCATTTTCAGTCCCTGAAGGGAAATGCACTTAATTAGAGCAGGCTCAATGCATGTATGATGACAGTTATCTGGAATATAAATTTTGAGGTTTAAGTCCATTAAAGCCATGAAACTTAAGTAGAAAATAACTTCTGAGTTTCAAGAAATTGTGGGAACATTAACTTAGCTCAGTTTTTCAACTAGGTGAAATCTTAATAACCTATAATAATTATTTTCTTTCTTGAAACTTTTCAAAACTTTGCCTATCACGGTAAATGTGCCAGTTTTTAGGTCAAAGGAATTTGCAAAGACAAATAAAATGCAAGTAAAAGTAGAAAGTAACAGTGTTTAAAACTGGCAATTGTGAAAACCTAAGTATAGAGCCAGTGCACTTCTGTAGTAATGCTAAAAGTTTAAAGTAAAACAGGTATATTTCTTGCACACTGTTATATAAACATCTATTTATTCATACACCTATCCTCTCTCCCTCTTCCTCTGTTTGTCTTGTAAGATTCTGAACCAATATTCACTGCCTAACGAAATGAATGTACTGTAAAAGTTTTTGTGAAGTCAGCTAATGAACTGATTCCTAAGGAATTCTAATACTTTTTAATGTTTTCAGAAATAACGTAGAATTCCACTGCAATACGTGTTTTCAGGCAAAAAATCTGTTGAGGAAAAGCTTGAGGACATTCTTATGAACTGAATAATTATATTACAAAACAATATAATGAAAATGGGATATAAGAAATATTTTAAACAAAAGCATTCTACTAAATTCTGAAACAAAAATATTTCAGTGTAATTGCTAAGAAAGCTAAGCTAAAGAAAGCTGAAATACTAAATGCAAATGATGACTTTTGGTAATTAAAACCTTAAGAGTACGAATTCAATCTTAAATTTCCTGTTCTGGCAAGGAGGACCTGTGTGACCTTGGGCAAATCAAGATAGGCCGAATATCTACAGACCTGTCATGTCCAGCTAGAGTACTGAAATAGAAAATGCAAAACTTGCATGTGATGCTGGTATTTAGTCTCTTCAGACTTCAAGACCTAGTGTGCTAATACCTGGTGATTTCTATTACTTCCTAAAGGGAAGCTGAACAGCTTTGAGTGGCTAAAGTGAGACCTTAATTGAGCAGGAGATTGGCACAGATTATCTCCCTTCAAATATCATTTTTCATATGATTCTATGCTAAACATCCCTGTGGCTCTTTTCCCTATTTTAACCATTTTCTCCCTTACTTTGAGCAACAAGTTTGCTGAGCCAACAGCTGTCTTATACTGGATTTCCTCGAGTACCCAAGCCATAATTAATAACCTATTCCCATATCATAAATAAACACAAAACCAGAAGAGTGTATCACTATAATACCATTAAATGACTTTAAATCATTTTCTGTCTTTGGAACTTGACTATACATCAGATTTCTGCAAGAAATTAATACAGTTTTTCTAAAAATTACACTAGCTAGGTTAAATTATACCTTAAATTGCATGTAGCTGAGATCTTCCTAAAAGTCTGTAGACATCTTTGCACCCAGCCATTAATATTGGCTTGCTTAGGGAAAAAGTGCTGTAGCATTGAAAGATATGTGAGGAAAATCTGTTCTTGAGTTTCAGGTAGCTCATTCTTTGGCTCTGTCAGATATGCATGCTTTGGTCAACAGCTCTAAGCATCACTTGCATGTTTTAATACATATCAGATCACACTAAGTAAAGAGGGGTGTATCAACAATTATTGGTCCTTGAACAATAAAGCACAGGCTAGTTGAAATTGGTGTGTTTGTTTAAAAATGTATTCTGATTGAGATTCACAAAAAAATAACTGCAAATGGGGTCTAGGAATGCAACTCAAAAATTAATTCATAAAACCACTTTCTTAAATTTTAAAATTCAGGAAAAATAGAAGGACATTAGCTTCCATATACAGTGGAATGTTAGTGACCCTGATTCGAGTTTGAATGTAGTCTATAAAAACAGTAACTAAATTTAGTGCACATATCTCCAGTATATCTGTGCCCTTCATTTTATTTTTAATGCATATGGAAAGATTCATTTTGCTTGTAAGGAAAAATATGACAGTGTGACATTTTCCTTAATTACAAACTCTGATGCATTTAATAGCACAAATTTGGCCTCCAAGTTGACAGTTCTCTCTCTTAGAATCAATGGTTAGACTCAAGGGCACCAGCTTGGTCATCAAGATCAATATTAGAAAAAATACAGCTTGTCAAGACCTCTTGGCCCCTTATTGATTCAAACAGGGTAGTGCAGAGAATTTAATAATGATGTTACACCTATTGGCCAACAAACAGAAGATTCATTCATTGATTTCAGTAGAGGTAGACGAATAACAAAAAAAAACATTATTACCCTAGACACTATAGTAACACCTGTTACAGAGCTTCCAAAGTGTGCATTTCGGAAGTGTGGTGGTTGCATGGAAAAGCTTTCAGGCAAACTAAATTGAATTCATGTTTGAAAGAATGCAAACTGCTGAAACTGACTCAAGAGAAGGATGTTTACATTCCCTTAAAAAGTATGCCTTATTTTGCCAACCTGGGCAAACCCCCCCAGTTTTTCTAAGACTGCATGAAGGGTTTTTTGGTGTGAAGGTGGTTCTCTCCCATAGTTTTATCCCAATGCAATGTAATTTTAAAAATGAAGATGCTTTAAAAAAGATCCCCATATTCTTCCTAGTAACCCTTTCTGTGTTCTGTCTCTTGCAATGCCTCCTCATATTGAAAATGTCAAGTATCATTCCAATGTTGTAGTTTTAAACAAATAAACCCCTGCCGTTTACTCCTACTCACTGGGAAACTGAAACTATTATTTCTGAACCTTTTGTAAATAACGAAAGGTTTTACAGAGCCTAGGAAGATCTGAGCTCTTCATTTACCTTTAGTGCTTTGAAAAGTGCTTGGACAGAAATTTCCACGAGTCAGAGAGCACTTCAAAGAAAACAGAAATGCCTCTTAGGATCTATTTTTATTTGGAATTTATTCCTCAGGTTTTTTATGATAATAGTTTAAGAGGAATTAGTTAACATCAGCAGTGAGTAGTTAAAGAGGATCCTCTTTAGATCACTGAAGGAAAAAGGAAAAACTCTGCATCTTGGTGTATCATTCTGTTATTTTCACAGATAATGTTTTCCTCCAGCTTCATTTCTGTTATATTATGACAAATGGAACTTTTTAAAGGCTTGGAAATACTTTGCTAATATTTTTTTAATGATTAATGTGTATAATACTTTAATTTAGCAATTGCAATAATTGAAAAAAGAAGCATAAACTGTGCTATGAAGTAATGGAAAATAATTATATTTGCTGAAGGTCTGCTATGAAACATGAAAAATTTTGCACCAAAAGAGAGATAAGGGTAGGAGCAGAGGAAAAAGTCCAGAGTTTTCCTAGATTTTTTTGCAGGAGATAAAACTCTTCCATCTCAGAAACAGATTTTGTGCAACCAAGTTTTCTCTTGTTTTAAAGCCACTAACAGACAGATAGCCACATATTCATATTAGTGGCCTTGTGGATGGAAATGTAGCGTTAATAGTTCCCACCTCGGGAATACATTCTCCAGCCCCTCAGAAAAGTAGAAAACCTCTAACAAGATGCATTTCCCCTCATCTCCTGCTGAAACCAAAATATTGACAGCAGCAGAAGCTAAGGCCCGGACGAGTAGAGGAAGATATGTTGTATAGTCCTGTCAGTCCCTACATGCAGACTGCAAACAGCAGAAGAAAGTTCCAGCAAGGCCTCCAATCTAATCACTGGAGTGTGAACTGGGATCAACGCTGGGACATGCACACAGGCAGCCTTTACTCTCGCAGTGCTCATGCTCTTGACAACAGTTTATGTTCAGAAGCAGCCTCAACACATTTTCAACTCCACATTGAAGTTAGATTTGGCTTGTCTATTTTTTATTGTGCCACCTTTTCATTATGCTGACAAGGTATGGGAATACAGTGGTATGGCTGATGATTGTTTGACAGGAGTGGAAAGGCTGATGATAGCCTTTGCTTTGTTTAATAAGCCATATTCATTTACTGGAACTCAGAGTCCTATGTGTTGTAAACAGCAATTTGTGTTTAATTTAGCCATATAGAATTGAGATACCTGGGATACCTGGTTCATCATAGTGGAATCTTACTGAAAAAAAACCCCTATTTTGCCTAATGAAAGAACAAATTATAAGGATGCATCTTTCTCTCTGTTCCTTTCAGTTGCACCTGAAAAAAGCAGCAGCACTTTCCAGCCAGCTACTGAATCTGACACTTAAAGGTCCCTGATGAATCCATTATCTTCTAGTGGGCTTTACTTCTCACTTTGCTACATGTGACTGCCAATTCAGGGTCTTCACTTATCTCTCTCTCTCTACTTTCTATGACTATTACTCTTTTAAGATGTATTATTATTGCCTCATGTACCTGGAGGGCAAAATAGCAATCAGGCCTTCATTATACTAAGCATTATCCAATGCTTAAGTAACACCGTCAATAAGGATGGTATTTAATGAAGAACTTGTTCGACAGCTGGCCTAAACAGCACTGCACTCCCCTTCATCCTCTGCTGCCGCGGCCCTTTCACGCTCATCCTGGGCTCTGTTTTGATCACCTGGACACTACCAGTGCAGGTAGTGTGCAAACTGGATCTCAACCCTGACTAAAAAAACCCAACCTATTGACATTCCCGTCAAGTATGGAATGACATTCTGGTAGTTCTTGCCACTGACACTATAAATTCTGGGATAAGGCAAAGAAAACAGAATAAAATGCTACCCTAACCCTCTTTTTCCTCTTTTCTGTTAAACAACATGAATAGGAATATGCAGATTATGTTCTGGGCTTGCTTTTTTCTCTCTGCAGTTTAAAACCAAAGTCAACTTCCCTCTTTTTAGTTTCCATTATCTCACACATTTTTCAAGGTAAGTGGTAAAGTCTTGTCACTTCAATGGTAGTCATCTTTTCTTCTCTGTTAGTCAGTTGTCTGTTTTCTGGATTACACCTAATTCTGTGAGTCAGGTGCATCTGACTTTTCCCTTTCTTCTGTAACCCAGTTCTCTCTTTACCCAACAAGTTAGTCTCCCTGCCTGTTACATCATTCTGTTAGTTATGACAAAGAAGAACAAGTTAGATGTGGATTTTCAGTCAGAAATGCAGATGTCATTTCAGCATCAAGAAAGAAGAGACAAAGCAGAATGAGTTAACAGAAATAAAAAATTATTAAAGACCAAGGAACAAGTCTAGAGAGAAAACATTTGAAAATACTTGAATCTTGATTTTTCTTTCACAACTTATTGTCTCTTATTTATTACTTACAGCATGTGGCAGATTAATGAGAAGTCACATGATTTAAATACTGTGGCTAAATTCCAAATAATGTACAGGGCAGAAGTAAAAATAATTAAGAATACTCAAGGACCGTAAATGTTCAGGAGTAATTAATTTGGTATGTTATGGAAGAAGCTAAAACTAGGAGGAAGAAATGAAATTAAGAAAAGAAAAATGCACATTAAATATTAGGGAAGACATTTTTCCAAGCATTAAACATTTTCCTTTATGGAATAATCAGTACCTACTGGGAAGTTAAAGATGCTGTTTCTTTGAAGCACTTACATTTTCCTGGGAAGAGGTGTAAAACAATATAGATAATTACGCTACAGTCACAGGTCAATCAATCAAAAAACCTGAGAAATTAAATACTTATTTATTCTAGTGAACTTGAACATGACATTCTGAATGCTGCAGATACCAGGAAGAAAACTGGAAGATATTTTACAAATGCACCAGCTAATATGTGCTAATAAACATATTCTGAAAAACTGCTTAATATTAATAGGTGAGTATCAACATCAGAAAATCCCAGAGAAACCTAGTATTGTTTTAATAACAATTGCTTTTGTAATGGGTACTAATTAGTCTTCAAAATGGTTGATTATTTGCTACCAAAGCCATCTGTATCCCATTAAGTACCATTTCACTGCAACCAATAACAGCCCACAGATTTTGTACTGACCTGGCAGTCTTGAGCTGTCTATCTTTGGTTTTGGGGTAGTTGATTTTACCTTGCTTTAGCTATGACAACAATTTTCTAGTAGTCAGGTTACTATCATCTGATGTCTTTAATTGTGAAGATCACATACCATAAAGCTATAACAAACCCTTGTAGTGAATGAATAACAAATATTAGCCCAGGGAAATATAATGACAATGATGTTAATAAGTGCTGGTGAACCCTATTAAGCAACTTCAGTAGGTAACGGCTGAAAACAGCAAAACTTAAGACAGAAATAAATGAAGGGAGATCAAGCCAGGCAGTCTATGTTGTAAGAGCATACAAAAAAATTCTAACTGGAACCAAGACTGTGTAGGAAGATGTTCTCATTGGTGTCATGCTCCTTTAGATGGAAACTCAAGATGCTGATGAGCTGTTATAAATTCCTTTTTTGAGGAAGATTGAAACTGTCAAACTTTGGATGCAGAGAAAAATTGAAAGGGTGAACACTTTACCAGAGAAAGATAATAGGTACTGGGAAGTTCCTATGTATCACTCTTAACTATACTGCTAATTACTACTGTTTATCATTGTAAGTGAACAAATAATAATATCTCTTTCTGTATTATGATTAGATCGTTAAAACTTTAGATAGATTAACAACAAAGTCTTATCTACATATCTAAGGAGTGTTCCCTTTTCACCTGCATCAAGGTTTTGATTGTCACATATTTACTAAACACGTCATTTTTCTTGCAAAGACATGGAGCTGATTTCTACCTCAGGTCACACCTATAGAAAGAAACTTGAATCCAAAGCTCAGGGGACCATCAAAGTCTGTCACAATTTGAAAGGGCATCATTTGTCCTCTGTATCAGTACATAATGTACTGTCAGCACAACTCCCACAGGTGCCAAGCAAGAAGCATGGCTTACAGAAACATTATTTTAAAATATAGCCTGATTCTTAGACCTTTTAAACAAACCTGCTTATTTTAATAGCTTGTCACCTAGGAAAAGGAATAGCTAACATGTCAAGCTCTGTTTTGATTTCTTTTCCTCAGAAATAGATATGACCTGTTACATGTTATAATTGAGTCCAGCAAATCAGTACTGAAAGTTTTTAAGTCTCAATATGTATGATTATTACATTTTCTGAATAGTTACTGGTGGATTACTGGTTTTTGCATGTCTGTTTTTATTATTTTTATGTTGGAACCTCTGTTACATGTATGCAATGACACTCATCTCCATCATTTTTCCACCTCTCCTGATCCTTTACACTCTCCTTCGCATCCAGTAAATATTTTACCATTGTTCATTTAAAAGGATACAAAAGACTAGCACAGTATTTCAATTAATGATATAGTGATCTCTCCTTTTATTGGAACATAGAATTACAATCAGTTATGATTTAACCCCAGTAGGCGGGTAAGCCCCACACGGCTGCTCGCTCACTCCCCCACTAATGGGATGGGGGAGAGAATCAAAAGGGGAAAAGAGAGAAAAAAGGCTGAGATAAAGACAGTTTAATAGACAAAATAAAAGCAGTGCATGCAAGCAAAGCAAAATAAGGAATTCATTCACTATTTCCCATAAGTAGGTAGATGTTCAGCTATTTCCAGGAAAGCTGGGTGCCACCACACAACATTTTATTGGGAAAACAAAATGTCACCACTCTGAACGTCCACTCCTTCCTCCTCCTTCCCTCATCTTTTATTGCTAAGCATGTCATCATATGTTATGGGACATCCCTTTGGCCAGCTGGAGTTAGCTGTCCTAGCTGTGACCCCTCCTAATTCCTTGTGCATTCCCAGCATACTTACTGGGGGATCAGTGTAAGAGACTGAAAAGGCCTTCACGCTGTGCAAGAACTGCTCAGCAATAACTAAAACATCCCTGTGTTATCAACACTGTTTTGGTCAGAAATCTAAACCACTGTAGCTACTCTAAGGAAAATTAACTCTATCCCAACCCAAACTAGTACATAAAAATGAAATTCAGGAAGTTGGTTGCACCAAATTTCATGTAAACATTCCAGGCTCCTGATTTTCAGACTTTTAGTTACACAAAGGAACTGCTATACAGGTTGAGACCAAAGCTCTATATAGCCCAGTAAACTGCAGGAAAATGACTCAATAATACAGACTTAGAAATATGGCAAACCTATTGTGAAATCTTCAGGAAAGCTTCCAGAAAACTTTGATGCAGAGACCTTTAATCAGAATTTGTCCTTAAAATTTGCTATGTATGAAAGGCCAAAATATACATAAATATTTTTATAATATTATGCACAACAGATGAATGTCTGAAGACAGAGTAGAAATCATTACCTGCCTAAAATTAGATCTTCTGCATTACATCTTCAATATTTTGCACCTCAAGACCACATAATAGCATGTGAAGATGTCATTTGAATGACAGCAATTGCCTGAACATTAGTGTTAACACTGAACCCATTTGCACAATCACAGCCCAATTCAGCACATCTCCATTGCTACTTATCTCCTTTCTCTATTTTCACCTGCCTTTTCCTTAGTATGAATAAATCATTAGAACAGATGGCAAAAGCTTACCAATAAAAGGCACTGCCATTCTCAGCGTAAGCCCAGTCAACATATATTTGCTAAAGCAAAACAGCACTTCTATGTTTTGGGAATGTATCTTGTTAGAATTGCTGATCATATTATTTTAACAGTCAGCCTAAAAGGGGAGTATTCACTGATTCCACAGAACTAGATCTTTCAGTACAATCTTTAGTTAACTAGAGATGCCTTGTTCTGATCATGTTCACTTCTTTGAATGCTATGCACACACAAACCACACACATACAATTCCATATCCTGCAATGAGTGAATAGGATTCATTGTAAAGCAGCCAGATCTTGCAGATGAAACATTACTGAAATGCCATTAGACTATTAGTCAAAGATCTTACTGATGTATGATTGTTTATGAATGTGTTTAGTTGAAGCTCAGACTGGCAATCTTGCAATTGTTAAAACCTCCTGTCGGCATAGCAAAGTCAAGAGAGAACTAAGGTATTCTCACAGAATCATAGAATCGTTAGGGTTGGAAGGAACCTTTAAAGGCCATCTAGTCCAACCACCCTGCAAGGAGCAGGGACATCCCCAACTAGATCAGGTTGCTCAGAGCCTCATCCAACCTGGCCTTGAACGTTTCCAGGGATGGGGAACTTGCTTGGTGATGTGTTGGTTTTGTTTTTTTCCTTCAGTTTGAAAGGTGAGGGACTCAACTAATTCCATCTTTTCCGGACTCCACATTATACTTGAAGATACTTCTGTCACAAAATTACTTTATAAGCTAACTTTAAATGAATGTCTGCACACTTATGTGATCTGAAATTTCACCTCTACTCTATGCCATATGACACTGAACTGACACTAGAAAATTAAATAAAAACTAGAAATTGCACTTTGAGAGGCTCTAGAATTCTACTGCAAGAATTTCAGATTGCCCCACTCATTTATGGAAAATTCACTGAACATGTATTTTTTTCACTGCTGATAAGGACATGGCCCATGAAGCCATTCTCGCCATATGGAGAGAAAAGGTAAGGAAAACAAGAAAGGCATCGTCTTTCTGCAGGAGCAGAATTTGAATACAGTTTTACGTAAATTAACATAGTGTGAACTCTTACTCCTAATATGAACAAACAACTCTAGTATTAACATTGCATGATGCCACAAATATGGATATCTAATCAGCAAAGTCAAATGGAAAAAGTTGTGTGATAGTTCACTAAAGGAGGCCGTGAAAGGAATTTTGACCTATGAGAACCACAGGAGTGTATCCAGAGGAACATCTATCCTTAGTGACAGAGGCAGGAACCTCTCTTTTATCACCTTAGTGACAAAGGCAGGAACAACAGCAAAAGCTGGCCTCCAAGCATGTAGTGGATGGGAATATAAGCAAGTGTATCAATGTAAGCGAATGTAGCGAAGTGAGTAATGTGGCTGGGAAAAGGGGTGAATGTATCGAAGCAAACAGGACCTGAGCACAATGGACAA
>JAAGAY010144282.1:53133-82244 GCA_011801015.1 Ardeotis arabs | reverse complement strand
AAAAAAAAAAAAAAAAAAAGATAAAAAAGACCTTACTGCTTCTTAGCCGGCACAGAGCTTCAGAGCCAGGACAGGGAGCCGACAGGTAGCATCTCCCCACAGAAACCCAGCAAATGCTGCAGAAAGGCAACACACTGCATCTGGATTCTCCCTACCTATGGTCTTCAGCAGCTTCGGCTTCTGTGGATTAGAGCTTGTGCAGAAACAGTTTAAGTACCTAAAGGTGCAGCTGAACAATAAAGCCACTGAGAAGAGAAACAGAATACATTGGGGCTTTTCATTGATTTTGGAGGCAGGGAAGGATGGAGAGAAGGGGAGAGGTGACCACAGGAATTTGGTTCTTGCTTTTTAGCACAGGTTGGAAACCAGTGCCTCCCATTGAAGAGGATAGTGGGGGCCTGGGAAACATTGGGTAATCTCTAGAGCTCAGGAAGCGTTCTCCTGAGGGGTAAACTAAAATAATATCAGTGAGGAATGACAAGGTAAAACCACAAGCTCAGCATAGTAATGAGGGGCTTTTAGTGAACTAGAAGTGTATACATTGCACTAGAGTATATGCTCTGTGATATCCAATCAATTATTTTTAAACAAATCATCAAGTGTTCTTAAGTGAAAAGCAGTTAAGTTATTAAGAAACCGATTCCTTGCCTGCACTGTTGACTCAATCCCTCTGAGCTCATGCTCACCACATCCGAAAAACTCAACCTAATGAGTCACATTTTAATATCTTCAGGTTGCAGCACATTAAAAAAAAAGTCAGAAACCGTCTTTAAAACTGCTTGCCTGGAATTTCAAAGAGCACTTTAGAACAGTTTCCTAAGTGAGAGTTTCAAAATTTTGCCAAGGGTTATTCTGAATTAATTCAGCAGAAGTTGCGCTTTCCGTCTCTTTCCCTGGCAGTACATTGCACCAATACCCCTGCTTAGAAACCATTTTCCTCTCTTCCAGAGGTAAGTCATTTACATAAATCCATAATGCATCCACCAAGATCTTAGTTCTCAAGGGTATTATAATGCTAATAGAGAAATGACAAAGCAGTACTTTTATCTTCCTAGACCCAACACCTCTGTACTTGACATCTATAGCCCTGAACGATAGACAGAGCTGCAGGCTTCCCATTGTAGTATTTTCATAATCCTTGCTTCTGGGCATTTATGGTCTAAAGCTGTCTGCTAAGGACTGTAAAAAGTGTTTTACTAAAGCAAGTTAGTCTTCAGATGTTGAAGATGGCCCTATTTTGTGAATGGATGTTTAAGCTGATTCCTGGTGAGCCACAGACAGCACTTGCAGAAGAGTTCATGGTTGCGTTCATAAGCACTGTAGGGTCAAAACTACTGGATAGAGCATCCCAGATTTCACCCTATGAACCAGAAATTGCGGGAATAACCTGCAGCACGTGCCAGTCCTGCTGAGTCTACCATCCTGCTCCAATCAAGTCAGAGACAGATAAGCAACAGGCTCAAGACCAGAACCTATATGTATAACCTTTATTTCTTGATGAAGAAGTAATAAAATCTTTTTTTTTTTCCCCCCTCTGTCATAGAATAGAATTAATAGCGGCAACATATCAGCCTGATCTGTCAGAAGATGACTGTAGAGAGAAACAGCCCTTTACGCTTTCTTGTGTCCTGACCTTCTTTGGCCAACAAAACTATAGTTCTCCCAGCGCCCAGCACTTCTCCATACCATTTTTCTAGGATAAAGGGTGGTTGAGGCAATCTCTCCTTCACAATTTAGGTCTCTTTATAGAAAAGTCAAAATAAAGCAGTAGGCTTTCTCCAGGAAGGGAACATGATAGGGGTCTGGTTCTCCATCATTTCAAAATCTTCTCAAATGGTTTATTCCAGTCAGTAATTAGCAGAGAGGAAAACTCCTTACTCATACAGATCCTATGGCACAACACAGAGGTGTAGGAATAGCATTAAGAACTACAAATATACTACCACAAAGTCCCTGCTAGCAGGGAAGTCAATTTGTCACAACATTTTGAGTCTTCTCCCCATGCCATGACACTTTAGATACAGGAAAAAGTTTGGATTGTAATTCTGGAAATACAGGGATCTATAGCACAACTATCCTACCTTCAAAATGCTATAGGAAGAAGCTAGGAATTGAAGTCCAAGAAAGACCACCTGTGGGTCTGATGTGCAGTAACTAAAAGAAGCTTTGAAGATGGAATTAAAGAATGGACTGACACCTGCAATGTACTCTATGTACATCTAAAACACACAGCTTTTTTTTTTATTTAATTTTGTTTCCATTCCAGAGTAGAAGGATATGAAGAATACCCAGGCAGTCTAATTCAAGCTACTGAGCACCCAGAACTGCTACTAACTGCCTCCCAGATATGTCCACCTCTCTCCATCAGCTGTAAGAGAAGCTGAGACTCCTTACTTCACTCCTTTAAATTGTGCTTCAAAGTTTGCTCAATTTTTTACCATTTTCGGGAATCTTTTGTTCCTATTTTTAAGAGCTGTTATTGTAAATGACCTTATATGGCACTGTATGTCCTTTGAAACTTTTAGCAATAATTGATCAATTTTCCAACATTTGGGGAGGGGGTTAATGTTTTTAGCGTTAGTGGAGCTGGGCACACAATACATCTGAAAGCAGTTAATCCAATTGTCTTTCACTCAAAGGTTAGATATTCCCAAAACAACGTTTTAGAAAATGCAGTCTAAGTGAGCAGTGACCTGCATACGCAACAGCTGCCCGCGTCTGAGCATCTATATAGATCATATTTCCCTTTACAGGAAATCATGGAGAGTACAAAAGTCTTGTTGTAGGACTCGGATCAGAATGTCAGGCTTTTTGGGATAGCTACCCCAAATGCTGCTAAAGGAGCTGATCTCTCCAAGCTAAGATATTTTAAACACCAGAGTCCAGCACAACAGTTTCCTCAATTACTGGCACCACAGCCTATGGCCATTTCCACTACTGGGGTAGTGCTCAAGAACTGTAGGAGCAGGACAACATCTTGCACACCAATGCACCACCTTTTATGGCTGAAACATCAAATCTAATTCATAGCTAGCAACTCATATAAACTAAGTAATCTCACATAAAGAAAATAACATTGCTGCAGAACAAAATAAAACCATAGTTTGACCCAATTTCAGATGTCCTTGATGGATTTTAGAGGACAAAAACAGAAGTTGATTTTTATAAAGTAACTACTTTTAAGCTAAAAAAAAAATACATAATGTTAACACTAAACATTTAAATTAAAACGGAATTAAATGGAAGATTTAGAACTATGCAAAAAAAAAAATCAGTTCTTGTTAGCGTAACGTTGAGACATTGTCCCTCTAGGTGCTCTTAAATGAACAAAGCCAGTAATGCCAATGATGAATCACCTACTAAAACATCTCAGCTACAGACCAGGTGTAGAGGGGATGTAAAAGCAGTAAAATTCCGAAATCTTAATCATGTACTAGCTTTACATTTAAAGTTAGTTACGGGAATTGTAGGTAACATTTCATCAAATAAACCACATTAAGACCTTCTGCCGCATCTGTTAGACTTTTTCCCTACGTGGTCTATACTGTGCCCACCAGAAGGCAGAGTATTTGCACAACAGAGGCAGGCAATGCATGTAGCACCCATGATTCAGGTGCCAGAGCTGCCAAAAAGTGGGGGACAAGGGAAGGAGGGAGAGAGAAAGGAGGAAAATGGTATCATAGAAAATTTTCTTCAGGTGAACATTGCTTTGCTTATAAAAAAGGCCCAATTCAAATAGCGCCCAGTCAATTAGGAACAGCTAACAAAGGAAGGTCATTTTAATCTATAAGCACTGGGGAATGGATGATATGAAATGCCTTTTTCCTTCACCCAGGAACTCTGGTCCTTTCCATATGTAAACACTATAAGGAAAAAAAAAAAATCCTTCTGTTCCCAGCGGGTGCTCCCCTATTTCCATAACAGAAAGCTTCAAAACTATAAGATACTCTTCAGAGGTTTGCAAACCCATCTCATTTCCAAAAGATATTTGTAGAAAATGCAACTCCAGAAGTTTCCAACCAGAGCTGACCTGCATTAAAAAACTGAGCAGTTGAACACCAGGCTCTCCCAAGAGTCCCTGATGTGCTCTTCCAGTTCAGAAAACCTCACCAGCTTACAATTCTGTGCTAGGAAGTAGGTCTCCTAGCTCAGACCTATCCTGTAAACTAATAAACCTAACTAATATTTTTTCAATGGATGCTGAAAAATATCCAAGATGTGACAAAACCAGCATCTACATATTTCCTTCTGCCCTGGTTTCAGCTGGGACTGAGCTCATTTTCTTCCCAGCAGCTGCTGTGGTTGAATTCAGTATGGGATTTGGTATGCGAAGAAGCTGATAATGCACTGCTGTTATGAGCTGTTGCTAAGAGATCAAGGACTTTTTCCAGCTTCCCAGGTTTTGCTAATGTGCAAGTGGAAGAAGCTGGGAGGGGTAGAGCCAGTACAGTTGATCCAAACTGGCCAGAGGAAGCATTCCGTACCATGGACGGCATGGCCAGTATATAAGGGGGGTTGGCCAGTGGGCAGCCATGCTTGGCCATTCTACTCAAATTTTTATAAAACGTGCATATATACAAGCACGCACGCGCTTTTTGAGCATGGATATCTTCACTGCAGTTACCAGCAGGTGTTCTGCCTTCCTGTACTGAGAACATTACTACTTGCATTTAGATGTAGATTTACAGGTAAATGGGAATATCAGACAAGGAGTTGCCAACAGAAAATTAGAATATGATAGCTACTTAAAGAGATTAACTTTCTTATTATTGTGTCACTGCACATTGTAATTCTAACAGCTGGTAGCCTCATTTCTGCAACTATGAAAAATTAAACTGGGAGAGAAAGCTCCTTTTCTTGCTGCTGTTTTCACGGCTACAAGATTTGGTTATGTGCCTTTTGTGCCTGTGGTCCTGTACAGGAGGCTCAGCACTTAAAGGGCAAGAACAGTTGTTTCTCCTATAAAATCTGCTTTTCTTTGACTTGTTAGAAAAGTAGCCCTGTAAAAGTCTTCAGATAATCTAAACTAACACACAACAGCAGTGTTAACACCCTACCTTCCCCTTGCACAACAAAGGCAGGCAATACATGTAGCAAAATTATTTTTTTCTTTGTTTTAATAGGTTTTTCACTCTAGGCTGCTAATTTTTCCAGCAACTGATTTCTGTTTTATGAAAATGTATATAAAGCACTTTTGTATATGTCACGAAAAACAAGAGTAACTCTTTTTGGAGACCCAATCTGTGCCACTCCCTACACTTCTCTGGAATTTTGAGCAGCATTAATTTCAGCTTAATATTATTACTGGGTTAAACTTGTTTTCATTTGAAGACTTGGAGCATAAAGGAAATGAAAATTATTTTTCCTCTGTTATAAAAATAATCTTTAAGCTCCTTTGAGCTCTACTGCTAAAGCAGCTACCGTGGGTTAAATTAGCCTGTCTTTACCAAGGGACAGGCAGCAACCTTTTTCAGACAAAACTATTTCCATGTGGGTACCTCAGGGGTGTTTAAAAATCCATGCAGAGTATCTTTTACTCACGCTCAAATTAACCATAGGGACTGGAGAAGCTCAGCATGTATCATTAGCCTGGGAACTAGTTACTTTCCTCTCAAAGCCTGAGTAATTTGTGTGCCTTCCTATTCCATATGGGATCTACAAGCCTTTTATTGAAGTAACAGCCAGAGAAAGGTAATTACTGGAGAAAAACATAGGAGAACATAAACAGATAAGAGGTTATGCAAGAATCTTCGGCTTAGCATTTCTAAGGAAGATTTTTCTGAAGATTTTTCCCCATCAACCTTAGCAAACTGCTAAGAGTTTGCCTTGACTGGTGGGCTAGATTGAAACTCTGATGTGTTGGACACGGATCAAGATGTGGCTCAAGAGAAGCCAACATTTCTTTGGGTCCTAAAATGCACATTCTTCTCAGTTTTACTGAAATACATTCAGAAGAGAAAAGCCCACCAGAAGAGGTGCATAAGATGTCGTTCAGTGCAGTAAGGCAAACAGAGCAGTTGGTTGCTCTCCTGTTCTTTTGTGGGTCCATCGGTCTTCAGAGATATATGTAAAGCTGAGTAAGCAGAACAAAACAAAATTGTTAGTGAAATGCAGAAGGAAATGTGGTCAACAGCTCACTAAAGCAGTATTATTCACCTGCACTTACACTATTTAGTTCAGTTAAATTCATGATCCATAAAATGGAGAGCAATAAAATCAATGGTTTTTTGTTGCTGTGTTGAATTAAAGTATTACTAATCATGCTTGAGAAAACATTGGTCTTAGACACTGTTGTGCAGTTTTTTAATCAGGACACTGAGCAATTGCAGATATTTCCCCTTCACAAGTTTCAACCCAAGTCTTTTTTAAAGTCCTAATACCTTAAAGACTCCTGTGAGCACAATATGCCAAGCCCTTGAACAAAGACAGAGGACCCAAACTATTACACATTCAAAAACTATGTAATGCTTTAGTCTAAGGCCTTTGAGCTTCAGCCCAAAGTAGAGCTGATGAAAGCAATGCCTTGCAGGGATTCTGCAGCATTCCCCTGTCATCACAGCTGCAGGGCATGAGCACATCATGTCCAGGGAAACCCTATGCTGCTTGCCAGGCAACACAAGGACACAGTGCATGGGCCAGACAGGCAGCAGGGTGGAGATCCAGGCTCTGGTATCTCCTTGTGGTCTTCTGCTCCCATGGTCGCTGTCCCTTAACTACACCACTTTGAATTCCTCTCTGCGGTGAGGCGCTGCATTTTCTTGTTTTCCATTATATTCTACACTGCTGACCTCTCTATTGTATTTAACTTGTTCTTTCTCTTTCTCCACAGAAAAGTTGGAAGTTTCCAGTGGTAAACTTCATCATTGCCCTTGAACATGCTTCTAGAGAAGCACAGCTATGGAGATGGCGCTGTGGCCAACCTACCAGCTAGAGCTGAAGGGATGGGGAGGCAATACAGCACACATGCCCATGTTGCCTTGCAGACACTCAGGCTTCTTTTGCACTGTTTGCAAGTGACATTTCTTTAAAAAAAAAAGCTCTGTCACAAGTGAAAGAAGTCTACTCTTAACATGCATTAGTAGCAAAAAAAAAAAAAATCTAAACCCCAGTGATCTTCATGGCTTCGATGCTCATTTAGAAGGCACAGCTCACTCTGCAATCTGCATACTGCACCCTATTCAAATGCAAGTCTTTGATAAAGGTGTAGTTGCTCCCAATAAATATCCTTTATACCTATAATTTTAGACTCCTGGCTTTAAATACGAAAAGCCAGGTGCCCTGTTGTTACATTAATATATTGCCCTCATTTCTGCATTAGCTCAAGTGATTCTTTCAGCTGACTTCACCCTTTTTGGTGATAACATCCCCGTGGTGTCTAAATGGAAGGTAACTACTTACAGATGAGTTAAGAGGGACTGATGAATTGCAAATGAGGACAACTCATGCAGCAACAGCAGAGTCACTACAGGTAAGTGGTTTTGAACTACAGGTGTCTGACAAGAGTTCTTTTCCATTTTCCCCCATAGCTTCAAAGTCAAAATTCATCCATTTTGTCCTTCAGTAAAATTGACTGCCCCGTACCTAGCAGTTTCATAAGTGGGGCTGTTCTCATTTTCAGGCTAGAAAGAGTTTCTGAAGTAAAAATCTGGAAAAAATTAAAATCAATCCTTACCCAGAAGAGAACTTTGCTACAACCTCATTTTTTCCATGTACAAGAGCCATTTGCTGCTGATGGGGTTTGCTCTCACCACTCCTCACTGCAGGAGCTCTCGATGTGTCTGTTATCGACATGGCTCGCCATCAGCCTCCACTTCTATCCCGGGAGTCGCACAAGTCTTGTACACAAAACTCCTCGCACCATCAACCACCAGATAAATGCACTTTTCTCATTAATGAGGTATCAGGCTGGCATTAAGTTTTTCAAGACTGAAAAAATCTGGGGTGTCAGAGGGAACTTCGTAACCCATTGGCTGTCGGGTGGTGGCTGCTCTACCATAGTGTTGAGGATCAGGGAGGTACAGTGCAATGCAAGGTGGCTTCTCTACAAGTACAGACAGTATAAATCCTCACAAAAAAAAAAGAAAACAAAAATTCCTGTACAAAGTTGCTGTTATTGCTGCAGTCTTTAGAAAATCCATCTCCAGCTGTGTTCCAGGTGTGTGCAGCTCCTGCAGCTCTGGCACTCCAAGCAATAGATACAGCTGTAAATGGCCACTTCTCATCACAACTTTAGTGTCATTATTACAGAAATAGTAATGTAATCTAAATTTTGAGGACACTTCTTCAAAAAGACAATGGTTTCAGAGCACCACTACTGTCAGAATACATTATTAATATTATTGCTTAAATTTCAGCTGCATTTAGAAACTTGAAGGATTCTATTGATGCAAGAAACTTTGCATACACCAAATTATAAACTTTAGTGGAACAGATGGTTCCACAAATATTATACTAGTAAATTGCTAGAAAAAGGTCTATTAGTTTTAATACTTATGTAGACCTTTACCGAAAACTACAGCCATAGAGTTGTAATACAGGCAAAAATGTCATTAAAATGAATAGTCTCTGAAAGAATGAGAAATTACTTGGTAGTTTCAGAATCCCAATAAGGATGAATGACCTACAAGTGTCATCATCTGACTGATGCAAGCAATCAAGTCAATATCAAATAAGCAAAGTCACATAAAATTTAGCTCTAGCTTTCCTAATATGTCACAGCAGCAAATTAAAAAAAAAAAAAAAGGCTATCATATCTCAAGATCAAAGGAAATTAAGTTAATGAATCCTTAAAAAAAAAAACACACTTGGGAGTGTTTTTCAGAAAATCTCTAATCATTAAATCCACTGTGCCTAAATGTAAATAAAGCAGCATAACCATAAAAATGGATAAACTTGGAATAATTTAATTATAACTATTTCAAAATTAATCTACCCCATTGTATTTAACCAGTAAAACAAAAATTCAGTCTGGAAACCTCTGTGAGTCAGACTAACTCAGATTTCCAATAATTAGGTTCCTTCTGGTGGAAGGAAAGGCTATTCAGTCATTTTCGCTAAGCTTCCAGTTCTCACCTGACCAAAATCCCAAACCAATCAAATATTTATCATAGTTTTCAGAATCTGTCACCTATTACCAAAATATTAAGATGTTAATACTCAACAAGTTTAGGAAGTAAGCCATTGCTTTGTGGACACTATGTCAGGATAGTATTTCAAATAGCACTTTGGCCAAAGTGACTCAGCCAAAGACCTCCTGAGGAGCACCTCTCCAGAACTCTGCAGGTTCATGCGGGCATATGGACCTGGGGTCATAGCACTGTCTGTTTGGCCACTCATCTCAATGGGAAGCCGCTTCAAGTGTTCAGCCCATCCAGCGCATCCTCATACACAGCTTCCTGAGTGGTAATAGAAGGTAAGTGGACATTTAAGTTTTGTGCAAGATGATATTTTATTAAAGGAGAGCTGTAAGAGCTGCCAAATTGCTTCCTTTTTTTTCTTTTTTTCCTCCTTGAATCTTGAGTGAAATGTTACATAAACAAGGAACCCTGTGGTCAGTGGAGTAGCAGTCCGACTGCTGTCTGGTACCGCCCTAACAGATGAACCCATCAAGTGGGAAGGTCTTTTAACAAAGCGAGAAGATATTTTCACAGTAATTTATGTATTTAAGAGGCACTACCTCTGATGAAGTGTATTCCAGTAGGTTTTGAAAAATCATGAAGTCAGAATGGCTTTTTTCTAGACAAACACTTCAAGAAGATGCATTTTGTGTTTCACAGATTAGCTGCTGCCGTTTCTCATCCAGTTTAGCTTCAGCATATGTTACAGTATTCCCTATTGTATTTTTACAGCCACAAACAGTAAACTACTCAAAGCTCTAAAGAACAGAGTGAACAGCATGTGTGTTGTGTTTCATCACAGAAATCACAGGGAACGTAAATTAGTGAAGTCATTTGTGCCATTTATACACCTAACTGGGCTTCCCCAAAGGAAACATTTTCCTTTTTCCCCCTTTTAAGTTCACAGTACACCTTCTGATTTTGGATACAGACAAGTCACTTAAAGAAAGCCTAATGAGAAAAAAAACATTAAATAGTACAGTGCAATAAAACATCAGAAATTTAACCTTTGTGGAAACCTTATAGTTACCGGCCTATCCTTTCAAGCTTAGATGCCAACATTTATATTTCCATTTCCAAATTAATATGTTGATATGCAAAATAAATCACATATTTGCAAGTCTCTTTGGACCCTTCTTTAGGTTCACGCTGGCACTGTAAATCCAGTCCAAGACATTTGTGAGATTATGGAGGTTGGCACAGGTTCACAAAAAGTGAGTTAAGTCTGCTCTTGGAAACACTTCCCTGAGCATCTGTCAAAGGAAAGAACAAGCATTTCACATGATCCATTAGAACTGTAAACTTGGCCAGTTCTGCCTTTCTTGGACCTGCTCAAGCTTCTTCAGCAGCTAACTGCCATCACTGCATGTTTACCCGAGTCTTATATCAGAAACACTAAAGATAAATTGGAAGTGTAAGTGTTATTTGCAGTGATGACCCTGACAGATCTACATCGAGTTCAACAGGATTGAGATCAGGCCCATTTCACACATTGCTGTTTAGTCTCCTTTTCTCTTGTTGACTAAACCAACACAACAGCACCCCTTTTGCTCCTCCCGTCTTGGCTCACATCAAGGGTCAAGCACTCCTGGAAAACTGTTCCTGCCTGACAGCTCCATATATCCACCCCCCATGGTCTTAAGAACAGAATCAGAAAATCTATCCATATGGACAGAGAAAGACAGAGATCGGTCTCTTCTTTTATATATTTATATATTTCAGGTCTAAGCCTAAAGAATTTATGGGTTTGTACCCCAGAGTTAACGGCAAATCTGAGCAAGTTTCAGGAGCAGAGAACTTGAATACATACTCAGATTTATTTTTCTTCAAGTTAACATTTCTGCAATCCACAAGTCCCAATCTTTAATACTCTGCTTCTAGCATACCAGTTCTGCAAGCGTCTTTTCAGAACCACAGCATCAGTTCTTTGCATAAATCAAGGCATTCAAAGATGTATCTGTGAAGGCTGGAGGAGTAAAAGCTCTGTAATCAACTATAAAAGTGACCCATTCAAAGTTTTCAGATTTCATACTACAAAAAAATCTTTGAGCTCAGCCTCTAAGTTACTGTAGAATAATTCTTCAGCAGTTACCAGTGATCAGTTTAAGGAAAGTCAGCAATAATTGATGACAAATTGCCAGATTTAAGGGCTTCATCACATTTAAGGTGACCACATTTTTTTGTTTTGGCCAGACAGAAATCTGGCAGGTAAGATCTCAACCACACAGCACTGGAATCCCCTTCACAGGAGAAGGCAAGAGGGAATGCACAAAATTTCATCAACAAGGAAAGTTTGAGTGCACATCATTTTAGAAAATAACCTCTTTAAGTTCATATGAAAAATATCTAGCTTAAAATCTGTGGAATAAGGGTCCGGCAACAATGGCAGTGTCATAAATGACAACACAGAAGTCAACACACAGGTCACTTGGGGGAAAGACAGGAGAGCCTTAAAAGTTGGAAAGAGGACCTAAGATCTACTACAAACATCAGCAGAAGGAGTCATAAGTCAGAGACCAGCATTTGCTATTTAGGCTGACAGATAAACATCAGGAACCAGGATGTCAAATAATGAATCAAATGAAGAGGCCAAATGAGAAGACAAAAAACAGCACAGCAGCTGGAGATAAATAACATGACTGTTTGCTGGAGAGAAAGTGCCTGAGAATAATGGCTTATTCACTGAAAAATGGCAGCCACTGCCCACATACCCACCCATGGGCTGCCTGTGTCCACGGCAGCATCTGCCAGCTCCCAGGTGACACGTGACATCCCTGCTCAGCGGTGAGGACCAACCCAGAGACTTCCAACCGTGCAGCTGTGGCGCAAATCTGTTCCTCTGCTTCAAGGCAGAGTGTTGGGTTGACCTTTCAGCTTGACCTGACACAAACCAAACCTGGAAACCCAAGGAACATTCAGCCAGGATGCCAGGGACCCAAGATCTGTGCCAGGGACCCAAGATCTGTGCCAGGGACCCAAGATCTGTGCCAGGGACCCAAGATCTGTGCCAGGGACAAGGTAAACTGTTTTGGAGCACAGTTGTGCTGCCTAAAGGAGCAGACACTGAGTGGCTGATGGAGAAACACAAAGTCAGCAGAGACACCAGAGAAAGGTGTTTAACAGAGTCCTTGTGCTTTACAAGTTTCTTGGAAGTGCAGAGCTGTGCAGACGTGGGAGATTTACTCCTCAGAACAGCAGAGAAGGTGCACCACAGATCATGTTCAGCTGATTAACTGAACCAGAGAGGAGAGGATCAAAACCCAGGAGGAAGCTGGCTGATATTTATCTCAGAAATACCTGCTTCCCAGGTATCCCCATGAGTGTTGAGGCACCTTGGCTGAAGAAAGATGAGGAGGCTGGGATGGCAGGCTTTTTGCAGGCATCAGCCACACGATAAGAGCTCAACACCGTTCAGGAGAAAAAAAAAAAAAAAAGCTGGTTTTCTACCAAAAACTACCTATATATCTACCCATAACTGACACTCTGCTAGGATCTCCTGTTACAAACTAACTAGCAGAAGACAGCAGCAGTATATTTCTCCTATTCAATTCCCCATATGTCATTTTTACCTCACTGATTCTTCAGGTATAACTCAGATGAAAACACCTCTCCTCCCGTGCACAGCACATTGCAGAGTCACAGTGGGGCTGAGGCTGGAGACCATCCAACCTTGGTGGGGCTGGGGCAGCCAGAGCCAGTTGCTCAAGGCCATGCCCAGTTGGGCTTTGACTGTCTCAAAGGACAGAGATCACAACCTCACCAAGAAACCTGCCCCAATGATTGTCTACCTTTTCCATAAAACAGCATTTTCCTACCTTTAAACAGAATTTCCTATATTTCTGTTTGTGCCTGTTGCCTCTTGTCTTCCCACTGGGCACCACTGAGAAGAGCCTGGCTCTGTCCTCCTCCCATCAGGTAGTTATAAATGTGGATAAGATCCCCCTGAGCATCCTCCCAGCTAAACGGTCCCAGAAACAAAACACAGTAGTAGGAATAAGGCATCTTCAACTCGCAAAGCAGCACTACTTTTATTTATGCCATACTACTGTTTTGTTGAAGATTGTTCTGCTTTCTTTGAATAAAATTTTATTTTAACAAGATCACTGTACCATATGCATAACTAATCACATCAGGGCCCGTACACTTATTTAAGCACCACTGCTTTTGCAATGTGTCCTCAATAAAGCTTAATAGGCCACATACCCCAACTCTGACAAGCCAGATTTTGATTATTTAGAGTCTAGTGGTTTCTTTGTTCTCTCTTAGTAAGAGATGTCACAGTCATCACAGCCTGATTGGTACTTTTCATTGAACAGCAGATAATTTTGCACTTGTTATGTAGCCATTTATAAAGATTTTCGAAGGATGGAGAATTGGAAATTAAATATAAAGAACAGTAAATTAAAAATATGAGATAATGCAGCAATGAAAAAAGAGACACTGAAGAGGATTTTTTTACAGAAGTTCCTGAAAACATGTTTCTGCACTAATTCCTTACACAAATTCCTTTTTGTTGATAATTAAGTAACCATTAGCCTGTCCAGAAGGCATAGGATCCTATTCTTCCTTAATTCCAACTAATGAAAACCATGAGCAGCACCAGAGGAGACGCAGCACTTACTCTAGTCACAGTCCCTTGAAGAATGGAGACACCGCCCTGGCCACCCCATGCTGCTGTCTCCACAGGACTTGTTGCATGGCCACAATCATTGCATTTTGGAAATGCCTCTTAACTTCATAGAGTTTGGAGGGTCTTTCCCTTTCATGGGGTTCTATATCAAAAGAACTGAAGAACAACAACAGAAATTGAAGTGGTCCAGTCTCTTTGAATTTCTTTCAACCACAGAGTTGTGGGGGCCCAAGCAATCAGCCTGATCCAGCTGAAAATTCACTTTCACGAAAGAGTTTGAGTTTCTTTATCCACAGATAATGGTTTGCATAACAGAAAAAACAGTTGCTATCCTTTAAAATTTTCTTACAGAAAATACATTTTGTACTTAACATTACCTTTTTCTAGTTGTAAATGTTCACTGAAATTCTTGTCCACATGCATGATTCTGCTGAAGTTACCCACATCAAGAAACACAGCAACATGTTCATGGTTTGTGGTAACTGACATGGAAACGTGATGTGGTCCTATTCCGGTGGCTCAGCATCAACCCTTGGTCCTCAGCCCCTACATCTCATCCAGATGTGGTTTAAGTACAATCCAGATAGGTTCTCTGCTGGCTATCAATACATCTGAGGAAAGGCTTCTCCTGAACTCAGTAGGGACACAGGATGGGATAAAGTCCATGCAAACCCCATCCAGAAGCAGCAAATTCACCCAGGGAGAAAATGCTGAACAAGCCAGAGGAAGGAGAGTGCAGCACTGAATATTTCATTAAACAGAAAGCTAGCATTACGTGCTTCGTTGCTTCAAAATATCTGAAACTCCGGGCATTTACAGCCAATGAAAAGTGAATAGCAAAAGCTTTGTTAAATGAAAACCTGTAGAATTTAAATAACTAAAACTAGGTTTTGACTTCATGACACATTCTACCAGCTAAGGATAAATTCATGACCCTTGAATCAAAATTACAACAAAAATAAAAAATGGTCATGACAATCAAAAACGGCCTCAAAAACACAAGAGACGCTCTTGTCCCTGAAAACTGTCATTTTTCCCCTGGATATTCAGGTAGTCATCTCACAGATGTACCGCGTGAGAACTGTATCAGATCCAGCCAAAGAGGATGTAATCATAACTATTTTTACATGGCGTAAGTCTCCTCTTTGATATTTTTTAAGAATGCTGATAAAGTACTTCAAAGAGATACATGCAGTCATGCTTATCCTCCCTTCTCAGCGCAGCGTATATTCCGGGAGCTGCAGAAGGACAGAAGATTCAGCGTATTTTTAGCTGTCACTTATATTTCTATCTCTGCATGGGATTAAGGAAGTTTCTCCTTCTGAGAAAAAAAATGAAGGTACCGAGAATAAAACTGCAAAATCAACAACCAACATCTGCTCAACTGATATTACTGAAAGAATCCATTTCCCAGAGGGATTAACAACTGCATAAGCATGGATCAATATTGATACAGTCAAATTATCCAGATGCATGCAGAGAATCATTTGCTGCTCCTGAAGATAAAATTTAAAACCTCATAAATGTAATTCCTCTTTACTAAATGAAGATATTTGGTATGGGTGCACATACTTCTATAGCCTCAGTAAAGTGATGAATGTGAATGTTACTGCTCTATCTGAACTTTAAAATTTTATTTTCCATGATAGTATGAAAGATTTATCAGATAATTTCAAAATGTGCTTTAGCGTTTCCAAACATATCTGCAATCTTCATGGACTAGGAAACCAAAAAATCAGGTTTACAAAAATCTATCATCACATATGAAAACCTGGATTCTCTCAATCACATTGGAGCCCACATAAAACATTGTAAATTGTAATGGGTCAATTTTTGAGACAATTAGGCTCAGTCAACTAGAGAGAAGTCAAGGATCCAGGAATCAAGACACAATTAGGTAGCATTTATGTTAAGTTGCCTTAATTTAAGGATTATCCTACCAATTTCTCAATTCACAAGCTACTTAGGTAATATTGTGGAAGTTACAGACTGTTCACTGCACTTTTGCTTACCTAGGGATGGTGATTCTCTACAATTTCAAGAACAAATTAATGATGGAGGAACAAAACTAAGTTTGTACCTCAGTTAACTAAATTTTGTTATCTAGAGTTTTTTGGTTCAATTTAATTATAGCTAAATTGTATCATCATTAAATTAAAGCTAAGCCAAATTATTTTTCCAATTCTTGCTTCAAGAATAAATACTGTTTGCCTTCCAGGAGCACTGAAGTACAGAAACTACTTGAAATTATATCTTTTTTAAAGTGTTTGCTACCTACTTCTAATTAAAACCATGCATCACTGGTACATCATTTGGGGTTTTGCTAGGATTTTTTGTTATTGTACTGATAAACATTCCAGACTAAGCCTAATATACTCAACTTTTAGCAAGTAAATACCTTGCCTTCCTGCAGCTGCCCTGCACTTTTCCCAGGCAGATTCACAGCCAAATATTCAGTGATACTGAGACACCACTGTAGAGAAATCGCAATGCCCAACATCAGAGCCAGCATCTCAATTTCCAAAGTCAGTTGTGCTCTTACTGGCAGTTATGCGTTTTTTAACTTAAACGGCTTTAAATTTAATATTTAGTTTCATTTAGTTTTGCATTTTAACTTTCATGCAATTTAAATGGATAAGTCTTGCTTGCAGATGGAAAACCAATGTTTAAAACTGAGACTAAAGCTGCTGAAACAGTTAGGCACTGTCATAATTTGTGGAAAACACCTTAGATATACCTTAAATAATGTGGGTCATCTTCTTTCCTCAAGGAAACAGAGGCATGTAGGAGAAAACACAACGAACTCTGAATAGATATTCTAACTGGTCTTGAAACAGCATTTGAAAAAATGCCTTTTATTATGAAAGGAGATGAACCTTGATATGGTTATACCACAGAGCACTTTATAAAAGAAATTCAGTTTCCGCATGCTGGGCCTGGCCTGGCAATTCCCTTTATGTCGGCAAAAGGTGGAAGTGTTTCAAAGCCCTGCAGATTCAGAGACTTGGAGAAGTGTCCTCTATTAGCACCCACACTAACTTGTTCTAAAAGGTTCTTCCCATCCAAAGCTGTAGAACTTGCTGCCTTAAAAAAAATATGTAGTTCTGTTAATGGTTGAGTTATGAAAAGGAATCTAAAAGCAGAAATGTCAAAGAAAGGAAAGATTTTTTAAAGCCTTATGAGCTTTCACCTTCCTCAAAGCCAGGAGCTGCACAAATTGCTGATGAGGTTATATTCTGGAAAGTCTAGAAGATGTGAGAAACATTTCTACTCACACTTTTTCTGTCACTTAGTTATCTGCTAGGATTTTTTTTTTTTTTTCTTTTAATCAGACTTGCCTGCTTCTTCCTTGGGAAATCATTCCTCCGCGAACAGATAAGTGCTGCCTTTTAAGCACAAGAAAGCATGAGAATAGTATCTCAGGCATCTGGGATACTGAGAATCAGAAAAGATTCAACTGGGATATCTGAACAAGAGTGCTTGGGTTCAGACACAGGCTCAGCTGCAGCCCCTGTCCCACAGCCAGCAGCAGGAGGGAGGTATCTGCAGCTAGCACATGCCCAGCTGAGCAACAGCAAATCACATCTTGCAATTGAGGAGTTACATCAAATAAAGCTTCTTTAGCTGAGTCTGTCCTGGGAGGATCTCCACCCCTATTCGGACCCAAAACAACAGCCCTACAGATTGCATTTACTGATCACAGAAGGGTTTGGGGTGGAAGGGACCTTTCCAGGCCACCCAGTCCAACCCCCCTGCAAGGAGCAGGGACATCTCCAACCAGATCAGGTTGCTTACAGCCCTGTCCAACCTGGCCTGGGATGTTTCCAGGGATGGGGCATCCACCACCTCTCTGGGCAACCTGGGCCAGTGTTCTGCCACCTTCATCATAAAAAAAATTCTTCCTTATATCTAGTCTAAATCTACCCTTTTTAGTTTAAAACCATTACCTCTTCTCTTATTGCTACAGGCCCCGCTAAAAAAAAAAATCTGTCCCCATCTTTCTTGTAAGCCCCCTTTAAGTATTGAAAGGATCAATCTCAAAGCTCTGCTTTGCCTAAGGACTGCAAACATTGGGATTTTATGACAACTTGAGACTTCTGTCTATAAGCCTCCTGCCAAAGCCAACAAACTGAAACAGGCATTTGCATTCAGCTCCGTTTTCTCAAGTCTCTAGAGTTTTTGAGTATATCTTTTTTTGAGGAGACTGTTTTTATTTAGATATGCACAGAAAAAAAATATAGCTTCAGCTTTTAATCCAGTGCTAAAAGGCCTACAATCAACTTTTCCACTCTTAATACCCAGCAAGAAACCACAAACAACTTGTGAAGTAAACTGCTTCTTGCTGAGCCCTTGACTTCCCCATCGGTGTGTAGGGTATCGCCATCAACACCTTCCAGTGCTGCTCTCACCTCAGTATTTATCAGAAAAGTTTTCATGGAAGTGCAAAAACCAGAAACACTTTTAAGTTCACTGTCAGAGATGCAAACTATAAAAAAACAAAAAAGGTGTGTCGTTAATGTAGTGGCTGAAAAAAACCAAGAAGCCTATGTAAAGAGAAATATTTGGGATTGCTCCTTTCAGTAGGCTATTATATCTTTGTAACAACCTAGACAGACCCAATCCATCACAGCTTTTAAGGACTTACACCAAAATACATATATTTTCATACCAAGCCAGCCAGAGAGAAGAACAAGAACTGCCAAGGAAAGAAATCCAGCTCCACGACTTCCCCATCTCCACTTCTATATTCCAAAGGTCCAACATCTGCAACATTTCCACAAGGACATCAGGGCAAGCAGAGAGAAAAGCTTCAGCTGTGGAACGTAGCATACACACATACTGTTTGTATGTGCATTCAAATAGTGTCCCTGACCCAACCCAGTGGGCTAAAATTCCAGCAAAACAACATAAAACTGTGCAGACACCATCCAATAACGTCTTGTGCGTGTGCCGGCTGCGTACCAATACTGTGACGTAGTACCTGCAAGTGAGAGCTAGCTCTTCTTTCAAGGGCAGGAAAGTCCTCCACAGTAATTCTGAATTTAAAACAAACAATATTATTCAAGAAATTATAGTCAGTTTTGGAAGCTGCAACCATTAATTACTTCTGTGGGTTTGTGGGTTTAGGTTTTTAAACGCAGCACCCGAGTGCTTAAAGATCCTCCTGATTAAATAATTCAAAATGTTTGCACTATATAACATGTTTGAAGGGGAGAGAAAACTATGCTAAACACTTTGAATTCACCAGCAAGCACCTCATTAACATGCTGTGATATCAAATATTTATTACCTTCTCCACTGTAATGAGCTCATTTAAGATAAGAGTGAGAAAACCCCATCTCGTATTAAAGTTGGCACTGTTTTATTTATGTGCACTTTAATATTCACTTTAGGCCACATCAAAATATAAACATACAACTAATATTTCATTAATGAGAAAGTAAAACCCATTTCTCTAGCTTGTGCAGGCTTATTTCATTCAGAAAAAGACAAAGCAGGGGTTGCGGGCTGCTACGTCGCAGCACACATTGCTCAGAGGGGAACAATCAATATTCAGTTATTAGAAATATCTTTTTCCTTCCCAGATTTTCTCAGAGAAGTGCAGCCTTGCTGTTTCCACAAAAGTTGCAATTTGCTGATTTTTCCAGGAAAACGAGAGCAGCGGATTATAAGGGCCCAGCAACAGATTAAACGCAACCTCAGGACACTTCTCTGCTCGCTCTACAGGATGCAGTTAGGAGAGGGATTGCCAGAGCACAGGATGGAGCTGGGGAGATGTTGGGTCATCCAAGTTAATGATTTAACCACTGTAAGCAAACTACATGTAAAATATTGATGGACTCGTACCTGTGCTGCAGATGTCAGCTCTTGCAAGAAATTCAATCTCCAGATCAACTCCAGGCTTTGCAGTGATACCATGTGTTCGCTGATCTGAACCTTGCTCAGCGGAGTGCCAAGCTCTGGGCCACCGGCTCCCTTCGTGACCATGTCTGCGCAATCCCAGAGAGCTTGTCTGCCCTCATCCCGGGGCCCAGGTGTCAGACAGAGCTCCTCTCTCCCCCTGCCACATCCACCTATTTCTTAAGTTGGGCAGATGGGAATTGGTTGACAAAGAACAGTGCAAACCCTTGTGATGCCCCCCATAACCTGCTAGTACTCAGGGCACAGCAAAAGCACGTTTTGGGTGAAGCTTGCCTTTCTCAGCTTTACCTGCTCAAATGCTCCGTCCTTCGTAGCTGAGTGTTTCAGGGTCCACCCTCAAACAGTTGCCCCTCTCCATCACGCATGGTGAACAACTGCTAAGAGCTGCTCTCCAGAGGCACAACATGGGCTTGGGATGGTGCTGCCTTGTTCTGATCATTTTCCACAGCTGAAATACTATGAAACTTGTGGAAATACTTTTTCCTTCCCCTTGCATAATGCTCAGTCTCAAGGCAACTTGGATAAAAGACACCAATGAAGCATTAGACAGGACGTATGCTCCTTAGCTAGAACAAAACAAGTCCAAGAGATGCTCTCAGGCTAGGTGACACATTCTTGTGGCCAGGTAGCAGGTAGGATGAGGAACCTGCCCTACACACACAGTGTAGGGTGAGGATACATGAGTGTAACTACCACCGACTGCTCTCCCTAGTAAGTATATTAAACACAATACATCGTAATTATGATTTTTTATTTGATTTGCTGAGCTGCACCTAGAAGTTAAAAGACTGAGTATACCTTTGCACAATAGGAGGAATACTGCTGTGATAAGCAATTCTCAATCTCCTGCATTGGTGTTATCTTTCTTGCAGGATTTGTAAGGCTGGGAAATCTATAGATCATGGTTAAAAAAAAAACCACCACATTATTTCATGTATGTATAGATAAATGAGTATAGAATAAATTCTGAGAGATTTATTTTCAGAACTGTTAGCTAGTAGGTATCTTATGTTATCATTTACTCTTGCTGTTAAAAGTAAAGATTTCAAACAGTATTAAGAGTCAACAAAATTACAAAATTGTCAGTATTCTAGACGGCATGACATACCCTTGGGTCAGACTGACTACAGGGTGGTACAGTAATCTAGGAACAAATCACCAGAAAATTCACATACACACACTCTCTCCTCAAAACATATTGGTCAGGATTGATAATCATAGCGTGGTTTTGCTGAATGCAGAGCAGCTAGCATTCAGCAGAAGTACGGCTGAAATCCTAATAGAAAAGAAAATATCGCCCAATCCATCTCTGAAGTGGACTGAGCAATGAGGCTGCACATATCTGACAGAAGATTGGACCCAAAATGCATGCCAACACTCAAAACAAATCATTTGCTGCCAGACATGGTCATCCACATTTGGAAATGCAGCTGGCAATTTGCCCACCTCATTTTGGGAGCCAAGCTCTTGCTATTGCTGAAGGGAGAAGAAAAAAGAAAAAAAAGTTGTCCAACCTGTTTAGGTTGAAGTAGCAGTATCCATAGGTCTGAACCAATGAGATTAGAAAATCAAATCCAGAAAAAGCTTAGGACAGATCTATGTACAAATCTCACTGTGCAAAATGGATATGGTTCAAGGAAGCTGAAACTTCTCCAAGCAGATGAATGATTCTCTCACTTCATGGAGATAAGGGGAAATATTAGTCATTCTTAGTGCACTTTATTTTAAAAATGAAGAAGAAAGTTCTCTGAATAAATAGTAAGCTTGCAAGGGTTTGACATTGCATAATAACATGAGTGCCTGGCTTTGGGAAACCCTGACTCCCAGACAGGAATTCACAAAGAGGTACACTGATAAACAGTTTTCATTCTGACTTGGCAGGTGAAAAATTTAACAGACATCTTCAGAGCTCCTTGGTTGCTAAGTGGACACTTTTCAGTTGGTGAAACTTTAGAAGTTCAGGCGACCACCATTTGTTATCTACTGGACTGATAGATAAAGTTTAAAAATTGCATCACTATGCCATCTGAAGATTATTTTGTTGCATTTTGTCTTTTTGGCATGTTCATCTAGTTGAGAAAGTTGGGTTTCTTGTCTCAGACCCTGGATTTCCCCCAGCAGCTAGGCATGACAAGAGCACTTACTCTGTTGTTACACTTAACTATAGACAACTCTTCAGAACAATTCTTTTCGGATTTTTCTCATGTCTCTCACAGGAGATGTCTGCCTACATAACTAACACAAGAATGGTGCGGGTTAAAAAATGCCTGATGACCTCTTCTGAGCTATTTAGAGAGGTTACAGACATTCGATGTGCTGCTGTTATGTTGAACCTCATGAAATGTAGGCATGGATGTGTGGGACCACAACTCCTTGTTTTCCTTCCAAAGTTAGTCAAATTCAGGAGAATTATCACATCTTGACATCAAGGGCAATTCAGACAACAATAACTAGTCTCACAAAAATCTAAACATAAACTCATTTCATCTTCCATTCCTATAATGTAAATCTGTCCTCTTGATCCAACCAGAGCACAACTTCTTAGCAGTACATACCAAAGGGCTGCAACAACATGGATGTCCATTAACATCCAACAGACAAAGAAAATATCAGAATCTAGGCCATTAGTCACTTGATCTAGATGCAGGTAAAGGGGAAAAAAAAAAAAAAAAAAACAAAAAAAAACCATCAGAAAGTTTTGACAGGATAAAAGCCGCCTGCTTTGGAAATAAATGTGTCTGCTTCACCTTGATGCTTATTTCTGATAAATGTCCCAGCTTTGCCTCAGTACGCCTCTGGCAGCAGGACCATTATCCCGTGACAAGGTCCTATTCTACAGACATTATCTTAGCAGAGACAACATGATCAATTTAAAAACCCCAAGATGCAGTTTGCCTCTATGAATGTGACAAACACGTGAAATCACCACCACCACCCCCCTCCCTACTCCAGAGAAAGGTGTACAAAAGAATTTCAATGTACAAATTTTACAAAATGAGATGTATTTAGCTACAATATTTTCTTTATGGGGTTATTGGATACAAGCAAGTATTGCTGTAATTCTTTTGACAGGATTTTTTCTCTCAGGTTCCTCAAACAGAACCAGTGGCTTTACACCTATTATATTACCATAAAGGTTTTAATCACAAATGTGCATAATCACAGAGCTTCTATTAGCTGAAAGAACATTTAGCACTGATCAGCATCAGGTTTTGGCAAGCAGAGGAAAGATACATTTAGTGACGCAAACTCCAGCTGCAGCTAAACATGCATTTTTATGCATGAATCACTCTAACAAGATGCATGCTTTGGCAGCCAGGCATGTTTTTAAGTTCAGGGAAAAAAAACATTTAGAAACCAATGAAAAATTCATTGTCCTTCAGGGGAAATGTGACTATGGAACAATCTTCCAGAGAAGAGTTAGCAACTCAAAACTTCCAGGTCCTAAGGAAATGCTGGGAAGCATCTCTCTGGGAAAGTTGTAAGCAAGGTATTTCATTTTATTAATATCCCCTTCTATTTGTAACACTGAGCTATTGCCCCAAATGCAGGAAAAATGTCCTTTTGACCTAAAAAAAAAAAAAACCCACACCCACAAAAAAAAAAAACAAGCCACCACAAAGAAGTCAGGAGCTAGAGACTCGATAAAGTCCTCTAGATCCTCAGACACTGCCACAGATTTTGTCGAGAAAATTTGTAAGTAGAAAGCAGTATAAAATCCTTAAACTAATTAGAGAAAGTCTGCCCCACAGTTCATCTCCATCTGAACACCTATTACGATGCCTCTTTCATTTTCTCATAATTCTCCTTATAATCTTGCAAGGTCTTTCTTCAAAAGTTAGAGGAAATCTGTTCACTTCTTTGAGCTAAAGTTTACCCAAGAAGGTGTGAACTAAAATCAAAAGCTATCAGGTAATCAGGTTGCATATTGCCATGCCTACTGATGCTGCTGAAATAACCCCTCTTCCTCAAATTAATTTCTCTAGTTTGTGTCCAAATTCATTTGAAGTCACTAGAAACATTGCCACCAGCTGCAACAAGTTTTAAGTCCAACGCACTTGCAGAATTCCTGGATACTTAATTGTGGAGTTTTTCTGAAGAAAAAAAAACAAAATATCCTACTCTTAAGAAGGCTGAAGTTTCACAACTCGGTGTGTCAAATGAAGAGCACCTACTCACCTGCATCAACAACATCGAATGCATCTGCATCAGCCCCTTGCTGTAAAATCAATGTTTACTTAGGAGCTTTCTCCCATAGAAGTTCAGCTCCCATCTTAAAAAATAAATGCAATGGTTTTACCTCATTCCTTACCCTGTATCAGGAGTCCTGTCTGATAACACTTTATTCCATTGGTATTTTGACAAATTAGTCAATGGAGCAGGAGAAAGATGCAATATTTTTCAATATTTCTGGCAGTATATCGCTGCTGGTAGGCAGCTTGTTACCCTTTCTGTGTCAATGTCATTTCTGAGTTTGGCATTGAGGACTGGACCTCACCTTGGGGCTAAAAGACAGTGGGCTATGCTGAGGGTTACCATCCAGAAACTTAAAGTTCAAAGTAAATCTTCATCCCAGACAAATTTTCCCCACCTGACAGCCATCCTGCCAATAAAAGAGCTAGGCAAAGAAAAAAAATATTATGGGGGAAGTAAAACATTAATGACATCATTGTCCCTCCTTTTCCCAAAACAGTCAAGCAACTTAAGGGTAAAGTAGGAACAGAACTGAGGTCTCCAAATTCAGTAGCCCAATTCTAAACTGCTCAATTCAAAGCACTTAATCAATAAGCCAAGTCCAGCCCACTATTCACAGCCCTGAAGCAGGTAACACTTATGTTAGGGATGTCTTATCTGACTTGTAATAGTCTCATTTTGTTAGGGGTCTCATTTTTCAAATTTTTCTCTAATTCCAGGGCTTAAAACTAGTTATTTTAATAAAAAAAAACCACAAAGAGAAGTCTAAGGGATTCTCCCCAATTCTTAGCTAGGTTAGGCAGACTTGGTTAGCTTGAGCTACCAGGAGAGAAAACATCTGCTCCAAGATTGAAAACTAAGTCACAAAAATTGGCAAAGTCTTCTGCCTATAAACAACTGCTCATTTCATAATATTACACGTTAAGGGTCTTTTAAAATCCCACATTCCCTCCTTTCTACCCCACTGAAGTTAAACGGTAATTCATAAAAAGAACAAATAAAATCTGGCATAATTTCACATTAATTTCAAGTAAAGAGTAATTTTCTTCCCTTATTGATTTAGGCCGGTGTAACTCCATCAACTTAATCTTAGTTATTACTCCTGTTAATCACAAATGCTAATGGAAGCAGAATCAAGCCCTAGAGGTTCTTAATGAATTTCCTTTAATGAGTTTTTCTAATATGCCTCAGCTGAATGAGTTTCAGTAAACCACACAGACAATCCAGGCAGATTCCAGACAAACTTTTCTTGTATTTCTTACATGAAACTCCCCTGGGATGGATGCAGACAAACTAGTAGTGGCTGAGACTGGACATATTCATACTCCCAGGGGAAAATTTACAACCACTGTACATTGGCCCTGGTTTTCTCCGACAGTATTTGCTGTAGGCAATGCTACAGAGGTGAATACTTCAGAGATTTAGGAGACAGAAGGGAAGCGGCTGGACATTAAACCTGGAACAAAGGAATGGAGAGTCAAGGGGTAAAAGAATGATAAAGGACTCTTTTTATCTTGGAAAAGGTCACTGTGAAAGTTGAATTAAAACAAGTAGGCACAGTACAGAACAGCCCTGGGATACTTCAAGAGAGGGTTATTCAGTGCCAGGTCAAACTCCACACATACTCACCGCGAAGCAAGGTCATACCTCCTATGAGACTTTTTGGGAAAAAAAAACGATTCGTTGTTTTAATGTAAATACTGACTTTAAGAGATATCTAGAAAAATGCTCAGAGCTCATAACTCAGCCTTTGGGCAGCACTTCTGAAGTCAACCTCTTTCAAGCAAGAACCTTACCTCCTCCGCCAAAAAACTACCGTAAGAACCGCACAAGGGCAGACTGCAAGTTAAAAAACAGCATCAGCATGGCTTTCCACTTAAGGCACACTAGTAACGAGCAATAAATATGACAGCAAAGAGAACTTAAGATTGCTAATAGTTCAAGCCCATCCAGCATTTTGCACAGAAGAGCGCTGCAGAGCAGTTACCCAAAGCACACAGGAGGCTGCGGTGTATAAAGCATTGTCAAACAGAGGACTGCAATTTAAATTGAACAGTAAACCACCTCAAATCCCTGTTTTATCGGCTTAGAAACACTACTGAGACCTGTACAGCAACGTATTTAAGTCTTTTAACAAGGGACCAGAATCTGTGGGTCTTCTCTTAAGCAATATTTACTCATGGAAGAGATGCAGTCACATTCAAATTTAATCAGAGTGAGAGCAAATCAAGCAACAAGCCAAACAGGAAAATCTGCAGCTTTTGGTAGAAATAGTACATAACATCCATTTCTGACTGCAGTAGCAATGTAACAGTTATTTCAAAGTAGCAATGTAAGAGTTATTTCAAGTTAATTTCATTTGCTCTTCTGAGACCGCAAACCAGAAATATTCTCATAATTTTTGCACTTTGTAATCGTTTTGCTGTTCTTCAAAAACAACAACAGTAATCCTCTCAATATAATTAGTTATTGTTCAGGAAAAACAATTAAACAAACATTCCTTTGTAAATATTTAAGCCAAAAAAGCCAAAATGGTATAAAATACTTTAGAATAGTTGCTTTCGATACCAAGCCTCTTTGAAAAATTCTTTTGAAAAACCCTGTTTGCTCACATATATTCAATATATTCAAAAATTTTTGTTTATCATATTAACATGTCTCCAAATTAAACCAGTAACATTGTCAAACAGAAGGTGGGCAGCTGCGCAGATACATGAGCACAAAGAGACACACTATGCATGTGGCACCAGTGGTTTCAATGGTGTTACTGGTATGATAAGGTATAGAGCATCCCTTGGGTGAGGAAGCTGGGAGCTGTCAGGCCAGCTCAACATTTTTAACACTTACTAAATGTGGAATTTAAGAGCAAACCACCACAGAACAGCACCCAACCAGCCTCTTACTTCAAGGAATGGTTTAGTTCTCAAATTCAAACATTTTTGTACAAGTGAATAAGACCAGCTTTTCCTTTTTCAGGGTCTTCCCCTGTTCTAATACCTTTATCAGGTTGCATTTTATCAACCTCTCACCATATTTCTCAAACTTTTGGCTGGATTATTTGTTGCTGGAGGTGTGGATATCTGCCATCCTAATACTAACTCCCAGATTCCAAGACCACATCTGGAAGGTATCTAATTACACATGGGGTAAAAAAAGAGCCTTCCCACACTCTTTCTATCATGAGGGGACCTTCCCATTTTGGGAGGAACCTTAGAGGCAGCCCTGACAGAGCTTCATGAAGAATGCTGCCAGACAGCTATTTCTGCTTTTGTGGAGTCTCAGGCTTTCAAATCCAGTGTGTAACCTGCAGCCTGGACTCTTTTCTCTGCTGTCCATTTCTTGTAACTCCATATTTGCAGTGTAATCGCTCTAAGAACTTAAATCCATCAGGTAGGAAACAAAAAACTACCGTCAATAGCTGCACTTCTGGGACAGGGGCACGTCCATGCTTAGGGGCTACAAACCACCATCACCAAATCAGCCAGGACTCTGAGATCCTCTGACAAGAATAATCCTCAGCTCACACCCCAACTCTGCACATCCCAAGATCAGACTGAAAATATTCAGCTCTTTGGACTGTTTTTTTTGGTTTTAACATCATGCATCAGAAGTACCACGATGTTCTTGCAGAGGCTGCAGACACATTTCGCAGGCGGCTGGCTGCTCTCGCACCAGGGGACCTGGCCACCTCTGGGTCCCATCACTGGGCATCCCACAAGGCTCCAGGAACAAAGCATTGAACAGGTCCTATTTACTATGAGTTTATTCCATTTTTCACTTACTTTGGTTTCCTTTTTTTTTTTTTAAGTTTGTTAGCTAATTAGCACCTCATGCAGTCTTATGGTTTAGAAAATTCAAAGCTGGATGTAATTAAGCTAAATTGTGAAGTGCTTTAAGTTGCATTTTTGCCTTTTTTTTTTGAGGGGAATAATTCTCTATAAGTAAGCTCATTAGATGTTTCTCCTTGTTTCTTACAGTATTTGTCATAAAACAGGAGGTGAACAAAATGAGACCAATTTCTTTACTTTTATACACCATTTGGCAAGCTTGAAAAATGAAAAAATAAAATTGTAAAGAGATGTCAACCCGCACCCTGGTCTTCCCAGTATGTTGCTCTCTGATCAGCTGAGCGTCCATCCTCACAGAAAGTGAGGTTTGTCACCAAGATGTGGATTTCAAAAACTCAGATTTGCCTGGAAATCTCCCCAGTTTAGCAGGACTCTACAACAGAACAGGAGAGCCAGAGCTCTCAGGCTGGCCACAGGCACAAATCCATACAAGTCTAGGATGAAAGCAAGGAGATTGCAGATACAAGCCTGAGAAGTCCTGCAAAACAAAGATTAATCAAATCACTCTGTTCCTTTTGGGTTTGACAAGTGAGGGTTTTCTAAAAGACCATGCCATCAAAAATTTTCAAACCCAATCTACACCTGACACACTCAAAATCTTCAGTCAATTAAGGATCAATCGGCTATTGGTCCCAAGTCACACTTTGCCAAAGTCTACAAAATCTAGCTTATATTCTAGCATAAATACAAGGGGTTATATATTACATATTTTGGTGCATAATCACAGAACATGGGTTCAAAAGCTCAACATTTATTGGCAGAAGAGTAAATTTTACCTTCGTGCATGCAGCTACACTATACCAGCCATGATTTAAGTGTAGCCACTTGCAGGGGAAATCAAACTGTCTCCACCTCTGAGAAGGTGATTAATCGACATTTCTTCCATTGCTGAGCTTTCACTTTGCACAGTGCCCCCGGATTCCTTTTGCGCTGAGTCCCTTTTTCCCTTTCCTTGGAAACAGCGCCAACATTCCCATTGGGAACAGCGAGAGGCACATGCTTAACACACACTCTCACAAGCTTATAACCTCTTCTAGAGATGCATCCATTGGAATAAAAGTCCTCATCTTCACTGACAAGACGACACAAGCTACAAAATTGTGCTTCAAAAGTACTTAGAACTTTGGCCATATGTTTATAACCTTGTTTTTGCAAATTGCCTTCAAAGAAATAAAAGTGAAAAAAAGGATCTGGAAGTTAACAGCTGTTTCAGCTAGAAAGGTATTTTGCACATAGAGAACCTGCTTACACAAAGCTATTATTGTGTTTAAATAGACAAAAATCTAGTTTCCTAATTAGCACTGGGAGGCATGTAAAGCAGGCAGGATGCTGCCTGGCCAATATTCAGAAGGCTGCAAGTTTACAGTATTTGTTTGGTTCCCCCCCCCCCCCCCCCCCCCC
>JAAGAY010144282.1:0-53113 GCA_011801015.1 Ardeotis arabs | reverse complement strand
TTTGTTTGGTTCCCCCCCCCCCGCCCCAAGGAAAGGCTCTTGAAGAAATGAATCCTCCTACATTAAAATAACAACTTGACACGTGGTTCATCAAAATGCCTCCACAATGAAATGCTGCTTTTACTGTTCTGCTTAATTAAATCCAACTATGAAATATATAATTCGCAAAACTTGCATTAAGTATTAATTAGCTAGTGGACAAAAAAAAACCACCCACTCAAAGCAACAAAGAACACTCACTAATACTGTGGGATTCAGTAAAATATGACCCATTGAGACTTCGAAGTCAATATTAACACAGAGTATAGCTACAGCATATTTCTGTTGATGTAAATTCAGTTGCTAATAATTTTCTCATTAAAAACAGACCATCGTTTCCACAGAAGCATCTGGGTTCCGGGAGTATTTTAAAAAAAAGGTGGAGATAAACTGCAAGTTGTGTCCTAGTAGGCTAGGATTGTGGATAAGAGACACACACAGGAACTACAAGAGTTTAAAACAATTGAGCATTTTTTCTCTCCAGTCTGGGGGAACTTACTTTGCTATTAATTTTCTACTCCCTCTGCTAAAACCCTTGTTTTGCCATGCTACAAATGAATTATCAACAACTGCTTCCCTGGTTTGTTAAGAAAATCTCCAGTCCTCTTCAGCTGACCTGTATCAATTTTCCCTCGCGATCATTCCCTTATCTTGGATGACGAAGTCTTTGAACACTCTGTTTCAGGAAGGCCATTCAATGGATTCAAACACAAGTCACTCTGAACTGCCCTGTCCCACCAGCCTGCAGATATTTGCCCAGCTTCTGGTGCACGTGTGGAATTGCATCTTGAAGACGATCTTAGCAGCACAAAACAATTGGTAAGTAGTACCCGTGCTGGTAGGGCTGGACTGTAGTGAGACCAAAGCACAAGTAGAAATGCAAAAAAAAAAAACCTACCCAAAGTTTCTGCAAATTTCCAGAACAGTCTGGAAAACTCTAACTCTATTTACAGCTTGAACTTTTGTGTCCAGGTGACGTAGGCACTAATAATAAACCATGAAAAAAATGGTTTTAAATCTTGTATTACAGCAGTGAAAAGTTAGGACTTGTCAAGTGTCTCCATTCCTTCCCACAGCATGAGTTGTGTGACTTCTAGGATCCCATACATATCTCAGTCTCTTTTGGGTAAGAACTTCAACATGAAGTCAGGAGATGAAAAATGGGTTCATAAACTCTGATGGATCAAGTTAAAGGAGTTTATCAACAGCGTAGGGGTAAAAATGGATGATGTTCAAGCTATTAAAAAATTGTAGGCACTGCTTAATGCTGACATTCAGCACAGCACTGTGCTGAATATCTAACCTAGGATATCGCTGTGCTCTGGATGAATTATTAGCTAAAATGCCCAACACCAACTGCCATAAACGCAAGAAACTGAGACCTATCCTTGTCCAGCTCACCCTCAAATGCATTAAAGTTCTGAAATTCATCATGTAGGTGCAGTAGCTTAGCCCTCAGACTTCAAAAGCTGAAGTGACACGCAAGGGACAGGCATATGAATCAACTTGTAAAGATATTCTTCTCAAAGAATATAGCAAAATTTACATATTTATAAGTTAAGTTTTTAAAAAACAACAGCATATACATAACTTTTTGTGCAGATGAGTTTACCCCCAACTCTTCAGCAGTTCCTGATGATTTGCTGTTCTTTCTAGGCTGCCTCCCTTCACCTTTTCCATAGACACTCACTTCTTCAGATCCGCATTTAACAGCGCTTCAGTTGCTCACTGAAACACCCAATGTGGCAACACCTTCAACGTAGTCTGAAATTGTGGATCCCTTTGACTCTAAACCAAGCCATCAATGAGACCAAAAAGTCATCTTAGACCTCCATAGTGCTGACAACATTTTGTGGCTTTTTGCAAAGCCACAAGACAGTTATTGTTGTGCCAAATTTCCGTAGCAACGTTCTTTGTTCATCACCTCAGTGGGCTATCTGCATGGGAGAGACACCAGATCAGAAGTGCTCAAGAATATCAAAAGTACATTGAGAAAGAAATGCTCATTGCCCATCTACCTACCAGATGTCAGGTATGCAGATTTTGGAAAATTAAGACATTTAAGACACTCTCACACTCAGCATCTTCCACAGAGGCAGAATATAACAAAATTTAGGTATAGGAAATGTTTGTTAACTGAAGGTGATAGCAGAAGCGCATGGACCCTCTTTGTTTTCACGTTGAGGAGATTCAGTAAAACAAGGAGGCGCAGCTTTGCACCAAATATATCAACTGTGATAATACTGGATCCTCTAGTGTCATTTCATAACCTAAAATACCTTCCAATTAAGGACTTATACATTGCACTTACTGGAAGAAAACATCCAACCTTTGAGATGTTTCTTCCAAGGTTATCAAATGGATTATCATAGAGGCAACATTATAGTGCTGAACAGAATTATAGCGTACAAATGAAGATGTGGCAAACCCTTCAGAAGTGAAATGAATTAACAAGCTGACAGAGGCAGCAGCATATGAAAGAAGGTGACAATTATAAAATAAAGTGAATCCAGAAATTTTACTTATAAGAACAACCTTGCTCACATTCCATGATCAAAATTGCCACATAGCCCATACCTGCAGTGTACATGGAAGAGACTGAAAATTAGAAAAAAAATAAAAAGACCTCTTATTCTCAGGGGAAAACACAGGATGCTTTCTGTGCCCTGCGCTGAGAGCAAGGCTTGGCCAGCCAAGTGTCCCTCACTCAGTACCACTGCAGGTCCTCCACCCTCCAACCACTAAACTGAAATGAGTACACACGTGTGTTTCCCTCTTCAAGTTCAGAGTTTGACTTTGAAAGGGTAAAAGCAGCTTTATTTCAAATAACAGCTCGATAGAAGCCCATTTCTGTCTCAGCTCCATCACCCAGCTGCACATCAGGCTGAGCCTGATGCGTGCAGATGCAGTTGAGCAGAGGAAGCAGGGCACCGGCAGGCACAGTCAGGAGGGAAAGCAGAGAACTGCACCGCAGCATCGCTGCCACGAGCACCATCTCCTTACTTTTCTTTATGTCCAATTTTCTTTCCTGTGGTTTATAACTCGACATTTTAAATTGCACCAGGCTCAGAGGTGGCACGTACCTTGTCAGGCTATGCACCGTTTGTTTTCCCTCCCCTTACAAAAGACACCGCTCTAATTAAGGCAACACATTAGATTCTAAATACCAAACTATTGCTTTCTTCAGGGAACTTTGTGCATTGTCGTTACTTTTACTTTCACGTGGCTTCTGAAAAGAGGAGGGTGGCTGTGACTTTGTTTCTTCTATTTTATTTTTTTTTAAGAGATATTACCTGTCTTAAGATATTTCTGAATGACATAACCACATATATGCATTTGCATGCTGTCACCACAGGTTACTCGGGCAGCACAAGGTCTCAGCAGACCTGTCGATCATTTCTTGTCCACGGGAGACCACAGAGCCTTTTGTCCAGCGTAAAAATACACAACAGCAATACTGGGCATATAGCACCGGGCATCTGTCCCAGTGTCAGGTTGTGGGGTTTTATTCCACCAGAGGAAACTTTCTTCTGTAGCAAATGACACTGTAATGACAGTAAATGCAGGAGCCATCTGGAACTGGGAGATGCTTTTCTCAAGAGGATTTTTAACCTACTTTGAAACAGCATTTGTTGCTACGGTCTTAAGTTTTGAATTACCTGCCTTCTAAAATATGGAGATGAGCTAATAAGTTTAAAGAACCTTGCTAAAAATCCAAGGAACAGTCATCAAAAAGGGCAAAAACAGTAAGTTCTGCTTTCTTTTAGTCTTGTAAGAAAAGAGACCAGTATCAACCTTCAAAAACAAAACGATTTCAAGGCTCGGGACAGAGTCCCTCCATGGCATAGGTAGAAACACTTATCACCCTGAAAGTACATCTCATCTAGGGGAACTTGATCTCCTTTACAAGCAGCAATTAAATTTCAGGATGTTACTTTTAGCATACATGAGAATACCATGACGTAAGCGAATGCAGAGACTGGACATTTCGTTAACCTCTCCTGAGATAGTTGCAGACCCATCACTCAAGCAGAGTACCAAGGGACTGGCTGTTAGTGCAGACACCATCACGAGGGTCCATCCACAGGGAATGGGGGCTGAGAAAAATAGGTTGAGAGCACATTGGACAAGAATAATATTCTTGCATCAAGGGATTAAGGATATTGTGACTCATCCAGCTTCCTTTTAATAGGAGTTGAACTGGGTCCTTGGTAAAGACGGGACAGCATCTGAATATGGAATGGCAGGCAGGACCCAAACACCAGTCAGGCTCCAATGGGTGCATCTTGGATCTCTAGCACCTTGCACCTAAGGAGCTGTAAAACATCTGTCCCCTCACAGACTGAATTGCCTTATATTCACTTTGCACTTCAGAATACAAGTTGTCCTATGGCTCTGCACCTAACTGCCAAAATACCTACACACTTCTGCTCATGACATCCAACCTACCCCAGGCTCTAACATGTAAACATTTTCAAAGCTATTCTACCAGTAGTTCTTCAAAAACTCACTTATAGCATTAAATCTTTTAAGATTAATTTTGCAGTCTTTCCATTAAGATTTTGAATGAACTATTAATCATAAGACTAAGAGACTCTTAACCAATTGATAGTTTTATGGTTATAGCTGTAATTAATCAAGTATTGTTTTGCTGCACTCTTTATAACATACCATTTTATATTTTTACAAATACTTCACCTCTAGCTTGATACATTCGCAACTGCTTTCGTATTTAATACAAACCAGAGATTCACAAGCAAAATAATTAGCAATTTTTTTAATAAAGTGCAGGTTTTCAAAGGGAAAGATGCTTAAAGGTACTAGATGGAGATCTAACAAAAAAAGGGCACAAATTCAAAACACAGTGTATTTTTTCCCCTTTACTAATAGTTTCCATGGTATCTCTGTCTTGAATAGCATTGCAGCACAAATGTGGCAGCTTCAGAAGATATTAAGCACAACCAAAGACATCTTACAAACCTCACCCTATTTCAAGGCACAGAATCTTTCATGATCCCTTGTGAACAGCACCAGCAACATGCTACCTTCCCCACACCGCAGTCAGCCAGAGAGCCACAACAAAGGCCTGAGCAAACAGACCCCAGGAACCGAGACAGCAGCATCCAGTCTGAACTCCAAACCAAAGTCCTCGGCTCACACGCGTTCCCCAGGATATTCTTAAAAGCATCTTCTGCTCTCCCTCATCCATGAAGTTCCTTTTCCTTAACCAGCACTAACTGCTCTGTCTGGTACCCAGTCCTTCTCAGATGGCCCCAGTGCATCCTTTGAATGCCAACAACCTTTACAGCTGCTGTGTCAATAGACAAAAAAAAAAGTGTATGCTGCACATGCAAAGGGAATATCTTTTCTGGGGAAACTCATGCATATTAAACAGTTTGTTAGTGGTTACTAAATTGTAAGGCAAAATAAACTTTGGGTGAAAACATACTTTTTCTTCCCCCTCTCCCATTTGACAGATGTGCTCCTGCCAAGTTATGAGCACTGCACCTCAAGGAGACAGCATTGAGTATGACAAAGTTATGAAGCTGTATTTACTATGATCACTGATAAATGAATTAAGATTCTTTTTAAAGTGATGGAAATGGCCTATTTATAGTTAGGAGCATATTTACAAGCCTCAGAGGAAAATTGCAATTACATTTTCAGTTTAAAAATGTCATTGTCTCCCCTGACCTTTTGTTGCTTTCTCATACCCTTGAAAGTAAAATGAATTCACGAGAAGTGCCAGATACAAAACTTCAGCGGTTGTCTTGTGAATCTGCAGAGCAGAGGCTCTGGCAGCACAAGCCTCTCCATTCCAAGCTGCCGATGGAGAGACGATCTCTGTGAACAGTGTTTTAACTTCCAGCTGACATCACAAGTGATGCAATGCTGATGGGTTTGGTAAATACGTCCAAGTATCTCATGAGGTCAGGTTGGGATTTGCAGCTGTACAAGGCTTCCTGAGCCAGCTGTGATGGAGATAAGGTGCAGGGGCCGTAGAGCTGCACAACCTGCACATCTCTTTTCCCCCCCCCCCCATGTAATTTCCATGGTCTAAGCAAAGGTCAGCAGGTTTGTCATCAATCGCTGCGTGCACAGGGATGCCAGCACCGCCTCCTGCTGCTCTCCAAGCACCATAGTAGAGGAAAAAGACAGGCCACTGCCCCAGCCCCTGGAGCAGGTGATCATGAGGGACACACTCAGACCTGTAAGGGGCTGAACATCTCATCTCTAGAGAAGAGCTTCCCATCAAAGTGACTCATGCTACCTCCACCAGAAAGTAGTTCACCTTTTGGCTTAAAAGCTCAGGATACTGCAGCCCAAAATCAGGGAACATTTCCCAGTTGGCCCAGTATGTCTTTATATGGTTTGGTTGAGCACCTAAGTGTTTACTCAAGGGTGCTCTAAGTCCCTCCCCACTTCTCTCTTCCTACTCCATCCTGCTTTAGCCTCTCTGTAATCCAGTTCCACTGCGTTGTGCCCTGGAACAAGTGTCTATAGATTAGCTAGCCAAGCACTTACACATATTAGCTAACTCAGGTTAATGAGCAATCAATTCACTTAAATTAAAACAAGGACCCAACCTCTCCAGCCTAGATACGGCCATCACTGGGGTCTGCTCCACCGCCTTTCTGCCCCTTACCCTCTTATTTACACTTGAAAGCTACAAGCATAAAATATCATCAAATAAAATAAATACATAGCAACAGGCAATAGTCTTCGGAGGCAACAATTACACCAAGGTATTCTCAGCATAACTCATTCAACACCAGCCAAATTAAGCCACGCTTATCCTACAGTAAGCAAGAATTCAAATTACTTTTTATTGTTTTAAGTCCATCTCCCAAGCCCATTGCACCAAAATCACTGCAATGATGCTCTCCAGAGCGCCTGGATGCTCACAGGCTTCAGTCAATTGTATGCAGATTTCTTTCAAACATTATCTTTCAAAGGTTTCTTTATGATTAAGCACTCCATTAAAAGGCTTAAACCACGTTGTTAGCATGAACACCCGCTCACCCTCAGTTCCTGTCCTCCACCTGAGCCCGCAGCTGATCTGCGCACGAGATCAGCAGCGCAGCACAGGACCACAGCACTGTCATTCCCATACTTTGCAGAATCCGGATGCACAGAAAACACTGCAAACATCCCCCACACACCCCCCGATAAAAACTGAGTTAAGGCCATGTGTATTTTCCTGCTCTGTCACAAAAAGCAGCTCAGCTTCCAGATCAGCACTTTTAATATAGCTCAAATTAGTTTAGCTAGAGCTCAAAAAACACTTTGCTGTTTCAGGCTGTTAACCACAATGTCTTCCAAAACGAAGCATGTTTACTGTCGTTTTGGAAAAGTCATTCTTCCTTTATGAATTTGGCAATGAAGGATTCAAAAGATACCAGTGTGGGATTGTTATCATGCGCAAGCCAAAGCTGTCAGGCTTCATTACTTCCAAGACAAAAACTACAGAATAATGTATTAAACGCTTGAATAGAAACACATAGCGCACCGCCGCTATCCCACGGTCATGGGATGACACCAGCTGCCGGTGCCTTGTACTGCACAGCCTCCCTCGTGCCGTGGTACAGGAGCCTGCAGCTGACAAAGGCAGCAGCCCCGAGCTAAGGATGCTCATTTCTTGCAGCAGCCCCCAGAAACACTACAAAGTAGGAGGGGGCTGCATCTTCCTGTGTGGTGGGAAACCAGTAAGCTGTTTCTGAGGCCAAGATAAGGTTTTGGGTCCTTTTAAATAAATGAATACACACATCTGTTAAAAAAAAAATCACCACCTTTTTGCTCTGGAGAGGGGAGAAAACTCCACTTTCAAAGGCTTTGAGATGTTGCAGCCAAAAATTGACTTTTTAGAAACCATAGCCAACAGAGATCCTTATTGCAGCATTGTGCCTGTCTCATTCTTTGAGGTTTGTTTTTTTTGGTGGAGAGGTGGAAGCGTTTACCCCCCCTCTTTTCTATGGGCAACCAGCAGCAACCTCTTGATCCCCCTTCGCTTCACCAGGTCAATCAGTGCCTTCTCAGGTAGGACCCATGCCAGAGCCCAGTACTGCTCCTTTCTACCTGCTCCCAGCCTTACTGTTCTTCATCCTCTCCCTTCCCCCACTGCATCTCCTCCCTCCCTTTTATCCTCCCACACTCTCTCCTCAGATCTTCCACCATTTGAAGAGAAAACTGTTGGCAGAACAGCTCAGCCCTCTCCAATGTGACAACATCCCTGCTGATGGGCTGAGACAGATTTGGGTCCCCATTTGTACACCTGGGTAACAGATACCTGTTTACAGCCTGACTTAGCATTGTGTTTTCCAGTTTCCATTAAACAGCTTATTTTCAAAAAATAAGCAGTCAGGGTGAAATTTATCCGCAGGCAGAATGCTTGCTTGCATGAGACCCATTCACTTAAGCTCAACTTAAGCCTTACTTTGATGCTTTAACAGGAATTTACATGGTACACACGACTCGTTCAAGTTCCGTACACAGGGAAGATTTCACCCTCTTTGCACTTCAAAGTCTCAGCTTTCCCATCCAGCTTTTCAGAGCGTGCATCCCATTGTGCTCTTAACACTTTTCAGCTTTTTCAAATTACACCACAGTATCTCACTGAGCTATAATAGCATCAGCCCATGACCAGTGAGGATCAGTGAGCCAACTGGAAACATGGGGTAGCTCCAAGCACCGACATCAAGCAAACGTCCTACATCACTCTCAGCAGCACCGCACCGTACCGTGCAAACAGCCTCCAGACACTATTCCCCACTGCAGAGCTGCACCTTCAAAATATTAGTCATTTTGAAGAAAGAAAGAGGAAAACTTTTCAATACGGACTTCTCGCTCTTGCTGCTGGCAAAAGAAGCAGTTGCAGGTACTGTTCAATCCATGCAAACAAAAGCTTTTATCACATCCTCCATCTTCTCCTGTTGAAAGGCAAGATAATTGGAAAAGACTTTTTGACACTGGCATCTCGACTAGAACTGCTATTTCCAGGAGAAGGGCTTAAAGTCAGCTGAGAGTAGAAGAGCATGGCCCCAGCATAGCCCCAAGGAGGTCAGGCACCTTCCAAAATGCAAAAGAACGCTAAAAACAAATAAATCTGAGTCCCTATAATTAAGGTATTTAAATCCACAACAGACCAACCATCAAGGAGTTTGTACTTTCTCTTTCATGTCTCTTAATTAAAAATTTGTCAGAAACTTAGGGCTGGTTTTCAGAAGTGCCCAGCACTCTCTATCTCCTGTTGTGAATCTTAATGACCAGGTTTTCAAAAGGGTTTTGAGCAACATGCTTTCTTTAAGGAAATAAAGGTTTGTTTTGTGCATAGTTCTGTACAGTACCTGCAGGTCTCACCACACCGACAGACTTCACACCACCCATCTTACATCATGGATTCCACAAGCAAACTTCGGTACTTACAAAAGCTGACATATGGAGTAGGGGGCTCTGAAAAACATCCATGGAAAATGCTGCAGACAGATCCTATCCCTGCCTAGGGCCAAGAAGTTTTAGCTTTTGGCTTCCACAGCAATGGTCATGGACCATTTCACATCATCCCAGCTCTAGCCAGGACCATTGTCTCTAATCGTCCATCCAAAAATACCAAAGTGCCTTCTACCGGCCCTTTGCATAAAATGATGTCCCACATTGGACAGAGGAGAAGAAACACAGCATTAGTTGACTCTTTCAGAGTTTTGGCCTACTCTTCTGCTTGTAATCATTTATTTTGCACAACTTACACGTGCAAAGAAGTAGCTGTCACGCCAACAGCAGAGATAGCTACATCTTCCTGAGATCTTGCTTTGTCAGTGAAACAACTCATGGCTTTCCCCAGACCCAAATGCTGGTGACACAAATACTTAGTCCTCTTTAAACAATATTTCAGCAGCTTTCTCACATGCTAATGCAGTTTTTAACAATTTGCCATTTTTCAAGATAAAGATTAAGAGACATAAAACATCTCTTCTGGAGAAGTAAAGAGTTGCCCAGTGTGCTGGAAGCTTTTTTTCAGCAACACAGACCAAGCAACAGGGTTGGGCAGGGGTACGCTGGTTTGGTTTTATTTCTCCTGCTAGAACAGTTACAAGCAACCAAAACCAAAAAGAAGTCATGTAGCTCATGGCATGAATCAATCTTAATTGCTTTCTACATTTTATAGAAGCCAGGAAAAAAGCCTTGACCCTACCAAGCAAAACCAGCAGGAAAATATAACTTCTCCTTAGAGCAATTTGACCTTCAAGCACTCCCCTTCCAGCAACTCTCTCTAATCCCAGACAGATACACTTATCAATCACAGTGGGTGAAAGAAAATGACTCTGTCAAAACAGTGACATCGCTAAAATTATAGCTGGCAATGTCATTTGTTAATTTGCCCAGTACCTCTCATCTTCAGTTTTTGAGGATTTATCAGATGGATATTTCATCCAAGAGACAAAATACTTAACCCTTACCCAAAACCCTTCATTTTTCTAATAAAGCCTTAAGCTGGAATTTATTCTGGCTCAGAAGCCTGGGACTCCTCAGAGAGGCTTTGCAGGGGACTCTCACATGTCCCAAGATCTTCAGGGACATCAACTTACCTTTCCATTAAGCATGGCCAATATCTCATTTTAAGGAAGTTGTGCCACTTCAGCTGTCAGAATTAGATAAAAGCATCATAAAAGCTGAAAGAATTTTCTTTTTTTTTAAGTTCTTCCCCTTTGCCTGTGCTATTTAGGTCCATTTAAGTAACAATTTCATTGAATTTAAAACAAAGAAAGTCAAGAACAGATTTTGCTATCAGTGCAGCATTTTCCTATGTTTCACTGCTCACACAGCATTTTACCCCTCTAAACAAGGTACGACCACTCTGAACCAGTTAGATACTGGAGCAATAGCAGGCAGAAACCATATATTCCAGTAAAGACAATCTCTGCACCAGTCTACCTTTTCCACTGGTTAAATTCTGCATTGCAAATGAACATCTGAGGCTGCCATTTGACATCCAGTCAAAACAAAACGCTTCTGTTTAAAGTAACTAGAAGCACAATACTTAGAAAAATTAGTCTCCAGACTTTTACGTCTTGCAGAGAAATTAATGCATTATTCGGAGCGTGAAGCTTAGTCTTGGCTACATCAGTCAGATCAGCAGCACAGCAGAAACTGGGATGCAGAAGAAAACATTTAAGGTTTTATTACTTCATTTTGAAGTAAAAAAAAAAAATTCAAAATCTAAATATTATTCCACCAGAAAAAAAAAAACATCCCCCTGCTGCCACCGGCAGTTTTTGATTCAAATCTTTCAACTACTTAATTCCATTCAGCTAGGTAGGTTAGTTATTGGCCAGGTACCAAGCTGTTAAAATATATGAAATATTAGTCACAAAACAAAAAGCCACTCTAATACAAGGCTCTCATCTTTTTCTAAAATGAGACTATTTTCATTACAAAATCCTTCAAGCAAAGAATTTTTTTTCTTTTCTAGCAAGAACAGGACTCATTTGCATTCAAGGTAGGGCTAATTCCTAAGCAAATGACTAAAAACTTTCCGAGCAGAAGTATTCATGCATAAGAAAATTCTTCGCACTCGTATTTTGCATGCCCAGATTTTAAAATTAAATCCATGTTAACAGATGAGAACCTGGATATATCTCCAGTAAAAGAGCAAAAACGCTCATTGCAACATTTTAGCATGTTACACCAACTCAGGTGGGCTGGTGCTGTCCACACCGTTCCTTAGCAGTCAGGTGTCAACATCTCTGCTTGCAAACAAACTTGAGGATGATGAAGAACTGTAGGATCGTGCAGAGGAGGAGGATGTGGAGGGACCAGAGACAAGTCTTGCTGTGCCCACAGTCCATCCTACCGTCATCTACTCACTCCTTGCTCTGCAGGAGCACAGAGACATAATTCCTTCTATGCCGTCAGTCCAGCACATTTGACAAGCACTGAAGTTACCCAAAGAAAATAAGACTGGAGGTGCTTGCAGCTGTCCAGAAGGAAAAGACTGGTGTTGACCATATGGTTTATTGCTGAACGCTGCACGTTCCTCACAGACCGGTAATTTGTATGGCAGACATAACCCCGCAATTCAGGACCATCTTGTTTGGTTTTTTTTTTTTTTTGAAGATACAGTTTGTTTTGAAGAAAAGTGTGCTTAAGCAGCTGAGCAGAGATGACCATAACTTGTGTTTCATTTTCTGAACTTCATTTATTTAGCAGCAAGCCCAGTGTGACATTAAAGTGAATCATGGATCCTTACTCAGTGTCATGCTACGTATTCAACATCACTGCAAGTTCTCACTTTGGCAGAAGAGCTAAATTTATGGTACACAAAAGTAGGAAGTAAAGAAATGGGGTCAAGCTACATCTGATCTGGTTTCAAAAAAATTGCACTTTGGAGTGATTCAAATCCTCTTGGATTCGTGGCATTGGGAATAATTGAATCACCATTTACAGCCCCGCTCAGCAGTCACACAAACAGGAGAGGTTTTAAATTGCATTGTCATGGCAGGGTTAGAGCGCCCAAGCCACATGAGCTGTTTTCATCATGGTTTTACAAGATGGGTAACAGGAAAAGAATAGGCAGTATCATCACCACGCTCCTTGCACACTGGCAAACTTGATGTTCACTCGCTTTCCAATGGGAAACAAATATCTCTTCCTTCTCTAATTAAGTCAGTAGCTAACATCAAGCTGTAAATGTTGGTCAGTCACTTCTGCTGGAGGGATTTGCCTTGTTATGAGGGGTTGGATGTCCTGTTGACCAGAAAGACCACACAATTAAGTCATTTTGAATTGGAGCAGGAATTTGAGGATCTCCCACATCTCAGCTGAGCACTGTAACACCAAGGCTTTGGGCTCTTCATCTTCTCTCCTTCCTCTGAGAAAACACATTCTGCTTTCAAGAATCATTTCTGAATGATTTCCATTTACTGATGTTAAGAACATCAGTACTGACTTCGAAAATGTCCAAGAAATTAGGTAATATATGAAAAAGGTATTAGGCATTAAAGAGACAGTATTCATTATCTGCTATCACAGTTTCATATTATTGAGCTCATCAGAAAAAAAAAATGAAAAATAATGGGCAGATATTTTGGCCTCTTCGCATTAACTACCAACTCATGTACCTCAGATGAGGTAGTTTTTTTAATAACCTGCACATTTAAACAATAGGACTTTTTTTACGCAAGATTAAATAACAGTTCTTGTAACTCCTCTGTATCACGAGTAGTTTTCTTTACATAGTGTCAGTAACTGTCTCAAATTCATGGGGATTTAAGTTTTATCCTTTTTTAAAAAAAATCTGTAAAAATTTCAAGATTAATTTAACTCCAATTAAAGAATATTTTACACTTACCTTTGACAGTAATAAAGAAAAACTCAAAGGGCCAAAAAATAAAGGTCAAGAATGTGGACTTCACATGAACTTTTATCATCTCACCACTTTTTTGACTTCAGGAATTATTCACAGTTTTCAAAGCTTATGTTTGTAGACAAAGACAGATCATACAAGGTAATCAAGCTAACCTAGCCTACTGTGTGCCAGACTTACATTTTAAAGAAAAAAAAAACACTTTCTCTTTGGCCTCCAATGCTCAATAAATGCAACAGTATATTATAGGCATTTAACTCACTGATTTGTAGGTATCAGACATTCCAAAGCAATAAAGTCTGTCAGCAAGATAGTACCCAGTTATTTGCAACTAAAATTAGGGCTAGCTTTCCAAAATTAGCCACCTTGAAAATAATATCACATTCTACATCTTCATATAAAGAATTGAAATGCAAGCTAACAGAAAAGTCTTTTTTTAAAACAAGATAGATAAGCAGAGTCAGAGTTTCTCATTAGGACCAAAGTGGTCTGCAATAGATGAAGTGACATAAATTACCCTGCAGGACAAAGCCAACGAATAAATGCGGGTTTCATCATGTTTTCTTAAGGTTCAAAAAAGTTCCCTTTCTCCTACTGCTAACGCAACAGTATTACAACCTTTAAATGCCCTTAAAGAGAAAAAATAACGTAATTCCTCCACACCTACATTAAAGTATGTTTCTTTCCCCAAATCATTGGATTTGAGTCTTTAAGATGCAAACAGCTGATGGAGTTATGAGCTGCTACTCAATCTACCTGCAAACATACAAGGTGCAGTCGCTGATCTGCTTTCGACATGACCATTATTTTCTTTCACTCTAACTGGTTTTGAGCACAGACTCCCTAACACATTCCAAAAGAGTTTCTTCTTTTGCATAAAACATGAAATTGTCAAGCACAGAGGCCTGCACAGTTCACTGAAGCCAGCAGAAGCCATTGATTCTCGCATTTATTTCCTCTACATTTCAAATCTATTCCTCATGCTGCTTGTCACGTAGGGTTGACATATGTCACAGGATGCCATTATACACTGTGGCAACGGGTAGCCATCAAATGCCATCTGAAAGAGAATAATGTATTTAAAATACTCCTATGCACACTAGCTTGTTTTGTTTGCTGCGGCCTCATAATTGCCAAGAGTCAACAGTCATCGAAACAATTCGGAGAATACAAAACAGCTCTTCTATTAAAGATAAGAAAAACAGAACTAAGTTGAACATGCACCACCAGAATAACAAATCTTCACAAGCTTGGTTTACACATTAGTCTTTTTAATGTATAATTTATTTGTATTTATCTGCACTTGCAAAAATGTAGTTTTCTTTTAGGAAAAAAGTAGCAGAACTACCACAATAAGAGAGTATGGTCTGGTGTTGCAGACAACCGGTCTTGCAGGCTCAGACGTCCTCAAGTTCTAAGAGGTCACTCCTGGCCATGACCATGCAGGGGACAGCACAACTAGAAGAGCAGCGGAGAGTTCACCACATGTTCATTTGGGGCTGCGTAGTAACATACACAGGAGGTGCTGGCTCACCAGCAAACTGAAAATCTTAGCGCAGGACTGGGCCTGAGGATGTGTGAAATGCTACAGAAAGAAGGCGTGAGGTTCAAGAGAACCAATGGAGAACAGATAGAGCCAACAGAAAGCACAGGCTACAGAGGTAATTTTCTTTCTACTAGTTCTGTCAAGCATTGTAAACTAATCCAGTCTTACGTGAGAAGAGAATTCAAGCTTCATATATATTCAAGAATTATGTAGGATTATATATTACAAAGTGATTTCCTGTAGTATCCAATACTGCTAAGCACTAGCAAAACGTGCCAAATTAAAGTGATAAGGAAGAACAGGCCGGAAAGTTTCTTCTTGAGACAAATTACCCAACATGGAGCCCACAAATTTCAAGCATGTCAGGATGTTAACCACAAAAACCCAAAGAAATCAATGAGTTTCTTGTTCATCCAGTAATCCTTCACCATATATCCACAAAAATAGAAAACTCTCCAAGGGTTTACCCTTTTAGCAGGTCTTTCCAGCTTTTGTTGTACCTTTAGTAATATTTATGTTATAGAAGTCTATCTGATTAATTATTTTTAAGACTGAAAATACTACTACTTGCCAGCTCAGAAATGTACCTTTGGAATAACTGTAGAAATGCCCTTCGGAATAACTGTACTGTCTTGGAGAAAGGTCTTTTCTGCAGCTTCCTCACTCCTTATATTTTTGCAAGTAGGAAGCAAATTCTGTAAAAATGCCTCTGTTCTCTGTAATAACAACAGTACTCCCTGTAGCAAACATCCAACCTACGCCTAAGCTGTCTGCATGGCTTTGTAGAGTTACACCAGTTGACACACACATGCTCCCCACCAAAAGAGACATCAGTTGCCTGTGCAAGTCTAAGCATCTTCACTTCAAAATCAGGCCAGTAAGAAGGGACAGAAGGGTCCTCAGGCCACTGCCTTATTTTCCTTTTGCCCAAAGGAGAATCAAGTAAACTTAAGAGTCTCCAAACATGATTGTCACTAGAGGTTTCTTTAAAATCTTCAGCAACAGAGCAAAGACAGACACATAGGCAAGTCACAAGCATTTCAGTTCTTCTCAGAGGAGCATGTAAGTCCTGTGTCCTGCCCATCTAGTACCAACAAACATCATCTGAGCACGCAGTCATGAATTCACAAGGTCCATCTTTGCTTACCCATCAGCATGGCGTACATCTTACCTCAGGATAGTGAGGTCCATCTTCACCAGACCTTCATAAGCCTTGTAAATTCTTTCTTCATTGCATTGTCTTCATGTTGCCATGCCAACATGTAACAGCTTATTATGAAATGTAGGGGCAGAAAAATGTTGTACTTATGGAAATTTTTCAGCAAAATTTCAAACAGTCTACTATAAAAGTTCTTTCTTGGGTTCTCCACCAGCTAAAAAGCCTCTGCCCAGAGTACCCTGTGCTTAAACCTGCTGAGATCAGGAAACACCAGTGAACATCCCTGCAGGTCTCTGTCCTCCTTAGGGGCTCCAAGGCTCTTGACCTTTCTTCACAGACTGATATTTTTCTTGGTTGCTAACATCTCCCTCAACAGAAAGATGGACACCAAAACTTTAGAAACTACATTGTTATTTGAAGTGCTGTTAGTGTGAAGTTTAGTTACATCATTGTAAATGTAAGACCAGACTGCAATAAGTTGCAGTCCTTCACATCCACAAAAGCAAGGTTACCTTGAAAAAAAGGGCAGTGGGAAAGAGTTCATTACCTGAGCACATTTTAAAAACCTGCTTAACCTTGGAAGCTTCTTTATAAGCTTATTTAACATAATCTGACATACTTACAGGTGGAAATACTTTCTAAGCCCTTAGTAACAAGCAAGTATTTCAGGCAGCGTTACACTCCATCAGCTTCTGTTGTAGGAAGTAAGAATACGACACTGGAAATACACTGAACTGAGCTCGAGGGCTAAGGCTGCCTTCATGCATCTTTAACTTCCATGACCAGTACTTACACTGCCAATAAGCCATACTGACACTGACCTTGACAAGACTACAGGGGAAGCCTTTACATAACGATGAGCTGGTCTTGCTCGTCGTTGACTTGGGACTTAGTCATCTGGGGAGAAAGACAGCTCCAGCACACTGGAGCCATACAGGTTTTGCTTTACTATCAGGCACACGTGCTTTACGCCAACTGTTGTCTATGCCTAACGCTATCCAAGTGACTACATAAAACCAGCACACCTAAAGTGATCGTTCATTAGAATTACACCTTTAAACATCATGGGTTGCTCTGTCGCACAGCTGGATAGCCCCATCCTTTTCAGCTGAAGAGACTGACAAAATCCTTGCTTACCTCAATAACATTTCAAAGCCAAAGAACAACCCAAAACACAATGAAATTTTGCTCTTTTGAGCCTAGTGCTCTTTAATATTTTTATACACCTACCATCTTAAATGATTGCTGTAAGCTTTGACCAAAATTTTCTCCTTCTCTCTCCAGATACAATAAAGATAATAAATGAGGCTTAGTACTCAGACTTACTTAAATTCAGAATCTTTTTTTCTTCCTTGATGGTGTTTCATTATCTACAACACTGTCTTCCCACCATGCCAGGGGCATAAGTCTACGATTTGGTACTGGTACAGGTACCCTGAAATGCGTTGGCTGGTCAGCTGCTTGCAGCTATTTTTCCAGAAGTTTCACACACTGCTTCTAGCTCATGTTTTATTTAGACTTAATTTAATAAAGCCCTCATTTTTTACCAGGGACTTCCATTAAAATGTCCCATTAATATCTGAAATGCCACACTAGGTTAGCAAAGTGTCTTATATTTCTTAGCATCAATCTCAAAAGCTATCATACAGCTCAGAGTAGTTATACAAACTGAGTTTCATAAAATGTCACAAATATGAGGAATGCTTTTCTGTGTACATGCAGCATGCACTGTTTACACAGCGTAAACGCCAGATTAGTAAGTACTCCCACAAGGCGCTACACCCATGTTAACAGTAGCAGGAAAAGTGGATTCCAGTGGACCGCACCTTTCTGAAATACAGAAATGGCTCCCAGAGGAATTCTCCTGAGCTGTACAAAATCCAAATCTGCAGAGATAGCATTTCACATGCATGTTATTTATTTAGTGCAACAGAGACTTACCTTCTTAATGGATTTCTTGACCACATGCCCCTATAGCAGTGTTCTGTAGCCTCTCTCATTCCTATATGCAGATCCTATAAATCCCACAAGACTGCTACAGGCTGCCTGAAAAGCCGTCTTTCTCCCCAAATGACTCAGCCATAAGAATATCGGGCTACCAGAGCTTTTTCTCATCATAATGAGAACTCTGAATTCTTCAAGGTAGAGGCCCCTTGCAAAAGGCATCTCTGCTGGATGCAAGATGCTCTCCTGGCTTCCCATGACACCGCCGCGTCTGCTCAAGTAGACTTCTGCCATGCGACCTCAACACTAAGCACAGCTTCTGAGCACTATTTAGAAAAGCAGCCTTTCCCCAAGATACTGTTTTATTTACTTGCTGTAGTACAGCAACGATGTTCACCCAACTATCTGCTGTGGGTGGCTCTAGAGAAGTTTATGGAGGTTTAACCATACAACCGCACCAAATACTGAACAGCTATAGGTTTTCATTTCAATAGTTGTAATGAGATCCTTAATGTTTCATAAGGACATTCATAAAACAAGCAAGCCTTTATTATTTTATTACCTCTGTTATACAACAGGTATCTCTCACCCTTTTGTATCATCCATCTCAAAAATCTAACACAATTTTGAAGAGACTATCAGCTCCTTTCTTCTCACCACAAAGTTTTTATTCAATCATGGCTGGGAAAAAAAATTAAATTGTCATTCTAAAAAGCATTATTAACCTTATTGGATTAGTCTAAAAGTAGTTACTAAGGTCTCAGTGCTGCCACTAAGTCAACAGAAATCATTTTATGGATTCAATATGCAGTAAATGTGGCTTTTGCCACTGAATGACTATTAACTATCAGAATATTATATCTGCCACAGATGAAAAAAAATGGCTGCAGAAGTCATTGTGTGAATGAAAGCAATATATTCTTTTTTTTTAATTCAGTGTCTGCCACTGAATGTCACAAATCCACATGATGTCCCTGACTCCTGGTCTTTGCATTTGAATAGCTAAAAAAAAAAGTAATATGTAAACTCATCTGGCTCAAACAGCAGACAGCTCCGTATTGAGTATTCATCAGAGGAAACTCATGTGGGCTGTTTATTCCAGCATGTGTTTGGAATATATTTTGCTCCTGATAAGCCAGTGACAGGGCTATGTGAATAACAACTGCAAAGAAACTTAAGCTTCCTTCCTTTACTTAAACAGTTTTTCTTTCCTTTGTCTCCAAACACAGATAGAGGTAATGCATGCCCATAACCTTGAGAAGGACAGCAATGTCCCAGCACAATTCCAGTTATCAGAGGCCAAGAGTCCATCTTTAGTGTGACATATTTGGATCCAAGATGAAAATAAATAGTAGAAAGGCATTGCATTATCATGCCTTTCCTGATATCCCAGTCAAACATTCCTTCTTATGGTCTCTTCGCGTTTCTCTGGTATTCCTAGAATACATATCACAAAATAGAAAAGGCTGAAATAACATGGAAATACGTCAGCTTAATCTCCTAGGGCTGGTTAAAAAAACATTCCTTTAGAAAGATAGACCTATTTTAGATAAAATTGGGAATAGATTTTTTTTTTTCTTCTTTCTTCCATATCCTCTCCTTACATCTTAAGACTTGAGGGAGTCCAGCGGCTCAGACCCAATGATGGAGTAGTACCATCCATCCAGGCACTTGGCCTGCCTTTGGTTCCTTTTCCAGGAGGGAAAGATGCAAGTCACTCAGAAAAGATGTGGTCCCATTCTCTTCCTTGGGTTCTGTTAATCACAATATTTGATTAGAAGAGCAAAACTCCACCTCCATCCCAGCTCCATTGTTTTCTGACACCCAACCACAAGGGCACAGAAGCCACATACTTGTGCAAACCTGGTGCTGCAGTGAAAAAAAAGCCATGAAAACATCCACAGAACTCCCTAATACTAGAAAACAAAGTGTAACATAGGAGTATGTTATTAATCTGTGAATAGGGCTCTGATTCTGAATCAGAGCACCTGAACATCTCCCTGTGCTCTAAGGACAGATATCTGTTTCTGCTCTTGCTCCTCCCCTCTGGAAACTGGACAGTGGTTAGGTCACTGACATATTGAGACTATTGCCTATTAAGCAATAGTCTCCTCCTGCCTTACACCTACGTTGCAAGATTTCTTTTTTGCAAAAACCTTTTTTGTCCTTTTTTGAGCATAACCAAGCCAACAGGTCATCTAGTCCATGTCTAGAACTCCAAGGCACTGGAATAATCTGATTGATAATAGCTTAGTCTACATTATCAGCCTCTTGAGACAGAAAACCTTACTTTTCATCACATATGACCTATCTGAAGTGCAATGAGTGATGTCCACTGGAGTCATCAGGCACTACTGTTATGCTAACTTAAAACAATACTACTTGCACTTTGAAAGATGTAAAGAGTCCAAGAATACTAGAAGTGTGTTTCATGCTTTACAGGATAAAACATGCAATCCCCTCATTTACTTTGCCTGAAGTTGCTTTATATGACATAAAAAGTGTTTGCACGTACAGCATGATGCATAGCATACGGCACGATGCATAGTCACTCTCCCTGCTGCTGCCAGCATTAAATGAATATGACCCTTTTGCTTTTATAAACAAATGGAAAGCAATGCTAGCATGGAATTTTAAATATCCCCTATCATCAAGAACCCAGCAATACAATGTATGTTTGCCTCTGCAAAGAAACGTTACAGGCCCTCACCATTTCTTCCCTTTATGGATAGTTTTTTCACATGGCTTAATGACAGATACGGCACATGCAGTAAAACTGCCTCTACTTTTATTGCTTTTCTTCCTTTGTCTTTCAGCAAAGACAACAGTGACCTTGCATAGTCACCTAGCCACTGCCTTTCACTTTGTCTGACAATCAAAACAAGTCTCCTGAAGAGAAGCCATGGAAGAAATACAAGAAAGTCAATCATAGCCAATAAAATTACTAAAACTGTAGCTCATTCTAACCCAATGTTATCCTGCTGTGTGTATCCATTAATAGTATTTTACACCCTGCCTATGACTTCAGTTAATGAAGGAACATTTCCTAGCTGTTCTTTCTTACTAAGGATTACTGCTGCAGTAGTACTGAGAAGTGTTTGTACACGTGGGGTCTGCTGTTTACTCAACACAAGTTGACCCAGCCAGATCTCTGCGATTGTTTTATACGACAACCAAGTCGTATAAAACAAGTCTTGCTTTCCAAGACTTCCTGGAAAGGTAATCTCCAAGAAGAGGCAAGGCTAGGACATGGAGAGCAGACCCTACCTACTGCACCTTCTGTTGTGGCAGCAGCAAATCAATCACCAGCCCAATAGACCTTCACAGTTCCCAGGCAAAGGATGGGCTGGTTAATTGGGACTTCAACTCTACTGGGAGGGATGGTTACCCCAAAGACAACCAGGAGGTCTTCTAGATAAGGAGCAGAAAAAGCATTGCTGTGGTAACAGAGTTTGTTTTGTTTTGAGAACAGCAGCAGCTGCAGCATAGGAGCAGATCAAACAGCAGGACAGAACAATGGAGATAAACAGGCTGTTCTAAAGAATTAAGACCCAGTCCCCAAAATGCACTCAAACAGCTAGTGCCAACCATACAGAAAGTAATTTATGGACCAAAGGGACCTTGATTTTTAGCCACAGAGATGAATTTGTTTATCTGAGAAGTTAGGGGAGGGAAACTGGGTACATGTCACCATCACTGCCAAATAAACATAATAGAGATGGTACCTGAAAGCTGTTGCATTGTGCTAAGTGTCAGCTTTGACATTAATTTTCTGCCTTCTGATGAGCCAGAAAAAAGTTTCAAGTGTTTGGCAAAATCATAACCTCACAAATTTGCTTTCTTCTTCCCTCCCTAACCAACAGTCCTGCAGAGCACTGTCCAGGGAGCAAGCACTTGTGGAAAAATGTGTGTGAGTGGCCTTCACAGTGGTATTTGTGCAAATGCTGGCTACGTGCCCAGCTCCAGGGCAAATTCCCACACCTGAATTCAGAACAGGGTGCCCCCCATCTGCCGGCTGTTTAGTAACTGTGCTGGGCAGCGTCAATAATCACTTCTGCTGCCTGAAAAGATGCCATTCTCTATAAAAAAAAAGTAGAGGAACTGGAGCCGCCTCCATGTACACCTCTGCCTACATGCCCAGACGAGGACTCCAGGCTTTAAACAGTAAACACATTTAACTACAGATCATGTCAGTGTCAAACACAGGCAGTAGAAGAAATCACTTAAACGGTTATCAGGAGAGCTCAATGCACTTTTTATCATTCTTGTACTCTGCAGAAATGCCAACCGCCCCAAATGGATTATACACAGCATATGCAACATATAAATGGGGGAAAGGAGCATCATAAATTAAAATATATCTTTCCATATCAGCACCAAAAAAAAAAAAATGGAGACTAGTTCTGTAAGTGCCACAGACTTAAACTGCTGAGCAAGAATGCCATCTACAGGCCTTTATCACAATTTTTCTCAGCTAAATACATACCAGGAGCAGAAACAAACACAAAGTGAGTACTCAACATAGCATATGTTAATACGCCTTTCATATGCTAATGGCAAGTTCATTAAAAATAAACAAATACAGAAGTAAAATACTTGGAACTCCTTTAAAAAAAAAATCAAAGACTACAGACCCTAAAATACTAAATCTGTCATAGAATAACCTAGAGAGGATCATTATCATTACAGCACTGTGTTCTGCATACATATTTTATGAAGAAACTTTTTGCACATACTTTAGAGGTTAGCAGTGCATTACGTTTTGTCTGCTGCTTGATTTAACCAAATGCAATGCCCTGAGGCATTTATTAAAATCAGAAAATAGAAAAATGTGATTACTGTTAATCTCAAATTGTAACCCACACAGTCTTTCCTAAAGAGGAGCCGTCATGCTTTTCAGTCCTATTTATCAGGCCCTACTGAATTGTTTTGATACTAATATCAAACTAGTTAAGAGAGAAATAATTCCACCTTTATGTTATTTTTATGCAGAATTTCCATATTGATAGCTCTAGACCTGGTGACATTTTAAATTCTCATGTGTCTAGAGTCAGTAAAAACAGATTGAGAAAAATATTAGGCTACACCAAAAAAATTCAGAGTATAGCATAAAGATAAAATATGTATTTTATAAAGTGAGATATCAAAACATCTGAAAATTGCTAAGTTTTCAAACAGAAAAACCTCAAACAATTCTTCATCTAACAGCCTCTGGCAGATACAGTTGATGTTGGGCCACACATACAATACCCCAGTCTTCAGTGGATTTTTATTTAATGAAATGTAAGCAGATAAAAATACTCCTGGAAAACTGGAAGCAATAATCCATGTGGGGATTACTGCGTATGTGTAGCTTCAGTCATCCAGAGAAGTGCTAATACCTTCTTTACGAAGTCTGAATAAGAATAAAATTCCAGGATCAGTTCTCCAACAGAGCTAATTTATTGATTCGGAGAAAGATGGCATAAGAAATCAGCCCCACAGAGTATACTTTACTAAAACCTCAGTCTGCTGTAGTGCCCTGGCTTTTGAGAGCAGAGGCTAGTCCAGCTGACTTCAAGATACATAAGAAAAACACAGCATACTTTATAACAAAGCTTTACCAACTTGTGCAATCTCTACCCATTCCCCTCAAAATGGCGGGGAAGCAAAAGTGTTATCAGTTATGGATGTGCAGATCACACCTCATTGCCATCTTTCTTGTCTTCTTCCAAGGAACATCAACAATGTAAGACACAAAGCCCAGACCTCACACAGAAGAAAATTCTTTCATCAGCAGCTCTTCTGCCAGCTATGTAGGCTAGAAGATGGAGAGGATTAGCTGGGACCGAGTGCAAGCACTATGGGATTTGGACCTTGAAGTAATCAGCTCTCATGGAAAGCTAAGTGAGTGAAGATCACCTGCCCTCTTCCTTGGTGGGGTTGATTTGGCCACCCTTGGTTGTAGACAAATAAGGAAAGAGTTGACTGGTGTTTACAGCCTCCCAAAGCATGTGCTACCAGAGCAAATTCAAAGCTAGACCATTCGAAGAGCAGATGATGCGCTATTATGCCTGTTGAATCCATGGAAAGTCATGGCCTTAGGTGCAGTTCAGAAGCACTCAGACAGAGCAAGGAGGGAAACTGAAGTCCTGTCAGCAGCCTGAATGAAAGCAGGTAAATCAACACATGCCCCAGAATTTGCAGCGTTAAAGTTTTTGTTACTAGAGTTGTCACAAACAGCATCTTTTTTAAAGCTCAAAGAAATGTCTTGTAAACAAAACTTGAACTGAATTTATTTGCCCAGTTCTTCACTGTTATACATTTACTTCACTGACACACACCTGTAACCTCACTCAGTTTGTCCTGTAGAGACTATAGCAATTTAAGCTGCCATTTAACTTAAAATACTGTGGTTTTCCCCTTCCTTTTCCTCACCCCACCTTCTCTCCCTATCTCAAATTATTCCAAGCCAAATACTTTCAAACTGAAGTTTTCTCCATTTTATTATTCAGTTTGTATGACTGAAACAAACGAACTCCCTTTGATTTGTTTGGGTTCTTGAGTGTGTGGATATATTAATGCTTTGAATTGCAGGCACTGTTTGTTTAATTTTGCAAATAATGTTCTGTGATTACTCAGTGTTGTTGTCTTGCAAATAAAACTAAATGGCAAACTTATTACTGGAGAATGATTTACATACTTTTTCTCATAGGAACCGAACTTAAAGATGGCAGAAGTGTTTTATTACAGGAGCAGAAGTTCTCTATTACTTTTACATATTCCATATTTTTTTTGAGATGTGGCATGATCTAACATGTCCTACAGAAAGTGGCACATCCTAGATTCAACTTGGCTTCATAAGATTCAGCTAGGAACAATACCAAGTAACAGATGCTTCTTTTTCTGATTATCCTGAGACGTTTGTCTTCTGGATGAATGTTTAGCACATGAAATTTGGCTGGTTTGTCCTTTTGCATCTTAACTGCAATCTCTGTGAGCTGTCTACTATAAGAACATCCAGCCAAGAACAAAAAGATAATCCAGATTAGACAGTGCTGTGTAGCAAAAAACTGAGACATCCTTCTGAAGTCATCAAAGCAGCATATTTTGAAGAGATTTCTCAACCAACATAAAAAACCTCACTGGCTAACAGGCAAGGAGAAAGAAGAGGGTACCCTCTTCACACTACCCTCAGCCCAACCATCAGCCAGCTCCTCAAACTCCTGTGCCATCAACGCATAAGGTCTAGAGATCTCTACTCACCATCCAGATCCAGACTGGTTTTTCCCCAGGGAATTTAGTCAAATTTTTTTCTCCAGAAAGTGCATTAGATTGTAAGGCTATTGACAAAAAGCTGCTGATGGTCAATCTGCACTTTCTCAGCAAAACAAAGGTTGATAACCCAATAAGGATTTCAGGAATTTAATGACACAAATTGAGTTACTGGACACAACACATTGAGGCCAAAGAGACATTCACTCCAGAATATGGAAATTTGTATTTCCCCTGAAAGGGGCATCAGAAGCACAGCTGGCAAAGCTGAACAAGATCCTGCAATAGGATGCCCCAGGTTGGCCCTGAAGCTGTTGAAAGCATCTGTGATGATTCCCAGGCTGGTCTTGGCTTGCAAGCACCTACATTGTATCACCAGCTTTCACATTTTCCAGGCAGAGAAGATGCCAGTGCAATAGGTAGATCCCGAGGTACACAACATACAACCACAATTTACTATTAGGTCACCAATGATATCATAGAATGGTTAGGGTTGGAAGTAACCTGCAAAGGTCATCTAAGTCTAACCCCCCTGCATGGAGCAGGGACATCTTTGACTAGATCAGGTTGCTCAGAACCTCAATATTGTGATAGGTTCCAAGCTTTGCCATGAGCTTTCCCACTCTTCTCTCCCCCACGACATTTGTTGGGGGGAGTTTTGGGACTTCTATTGTCACACACAAGTCAAGAGAAAACCAGTGTTAATCGATGCGAGGTAAGTACAAGAGCAGGTAACTCGCTGTGTTTGTAACAGATACCTCTTAATAGGACTGTGATTATTAGGAGCTGATCTGATCCCTTTGCTCCTCACCCATTTCCAGTCATCATGGGATAATCATCAGTTCAAGCTATCTCACCCATAACCATGAGGAGTACTCTATTCCAGCAGAAGTGGCCAAGCGTTACTCATTTTACAGGCTTCACAGTGCTCCCTAAGGGTGACTGAATAATTTGTTTTGAATAATCTGCAGGAATAAACTTACCATTTTTTAATGTATAATTAAGCAGGGAATCATCCCCTACTCTTCTAAACTTACTCTTACTGACAACTTTCTTCTGGGCGGTAAATGCAAGTCCTTATAGCTGCCAGCACCATGACTGCTTAAAAAGTTAATCCATTCTTCTTTGAAGGTTAAGAAAACACTCAGGAAAACAAGATATAAGGGCTTAGGTAAAGTGGGAGGTTCCAAATCACTGGAGCTCTGCTTATTACAAAACTCTGCTGCTTCGGCAGCAGCAAAACGCTGCACATGAATTTACCTCGGAGAGACTGTGCTGACCTCCATCCACCTTCTCTAATGATGATGGCTCTTCTCTAAGCAGGAAGTGTTCTCCTGTTAACTGTTTCATGTTAACTCTTTGTAAAAGCAATTTTTTCAAGATTAGAATAAAGTCTTACCACAGCACTAGGACAGGGGGAGAAGACCTTGGGGTGAGGGAGGACCAGGAATACTCATGTGGGTAAAAGGTGTCAATGTAGAGATGACCAATCTGTTTAATGCAACATAAACCAAAGATCTAGGAGTGCTATATCCATTATTTATGACCCTCATCCTACCTATATTAGCTGCTCAGCAGCCCTTGGTACTTTCCTTCCTCATGGTAGGCACATGCACCCCTCACTGCTTTCCTGAAGTCAATCAGCAGGCGCCCACTCCATGGGCAACACAGTGCACCAGGTGACTGGACAATATCAGAGACTTGACTCTTGTCAATAACTTTGCAATTAAGGTAAGCAAGACAGCGTAGACATGAATTCAGGCTCTGCCATTGGATACAGTTTCTTCTAATGAATGAATAAAAAAATCTGATTTTATTTAAGTTTTTTAAATTTGAGTGCCATTTATCTTCAGCTGCCCCTTTGATTACTGAAGACTAGGTAGGTAATTTCTCATGTCCTGATGTGTCTTGATATAGAAGAATCTAGAGAAAGAAGTTTAAGATCCACTCAGGAACAGTAATTCATAAGAATTATAGATTTCAAAGACAGAAGTCGTGGTGGAAGAGGTGAAATAAAGGGTCACTCATGGGGAGTTAGTCTGAATTCTTACCAAACTAGTCTCCCTCTGCAGAACTCAATTCAATCTATTATCTCTCTTTTTTGAGAAGTCCTATTTTTTGGAACACCCTCGAAGTTAGAGCTTAAAATTAGCAAGACACTTGCTGCAGACTGGCGATAACTCTATCATTTCTTGCAAAACATAAAAATTCTGAGCATGCCAAGAAACATATAGAGATGAGGGTATACTTGTTTCCCTTGGATATCAATTATGCAGAAACTAAACTTTACTCCACACTGATATAAGTGTCTGAAGACAAATGCTTCTTTATACATAACAGTAGTATCATGTCAGACAGGAAGGAAAGGGCTGACCATGTCAAAGAAATTCAAGCTCCCAGCTCCCTAGCAGGTCCCATACCTTCAGAAACAAATACATTTATTCAATTTCAAGAGGACAGATCCAAGTACTCAAGCACGCATAAGAACTCACACCAAGAAAATACATTAGACAGAATTTCTCCTGGCTCTGTATCCTCAGTAGTGCCTCCTACAGCAGTCATCGCATCAAAATCCATATATAGCCCACGTGCATTTCTAAACTAGTAACTGCCACCCTACCATAAAATGCAAATAAAATAATTTAATTAACAAATTATTTTGTTAGACCACAGTATAACCATACAGAAAGCATGACTTAAAGAGCCATTTCCTAATTCAACCCCAGATTTCTTTACTAATCATTTTTAAAAAAAAAAACCTAATGTCAGATGCATAGCCATGACCTCAGCTTATCAAAACATTTTTGTATCAAGAGCTACTCTGGGAGAACAAAGTAAGAATTACTACTTCCTAGTGAGCACCATTCTGCAACTCATTCACTGAACTGTACTCAATTTCAAAATTGGTTTTCCTTTCTCCCTGTATGTTAACAGAGAGAAACCCAGAGACTACGTAGTGCTTATATATATGAACTATAACTCTTCGTACAAGATATAAAGAGACTAAATATCTATATAGAATTGCATATTCTCTTTTTCAAAGGCTGAATGAGAAGATAATCAACTGTAAACATGTTTACTTCTGTTCAAAGCTGTAAATTTAAAAATTAAAAAAACTTTGTAATCCAGGTTACAGCTCTTAAATGTCAGCAGACCTGAGAGCAAGCCTACCTTTGGTCTTCGGCAGCTGCCGATGTTTATAGCAGCTGTTGACTCCACATAAACACAGAAGTAGAGTTCCTGCCAGATGCGGGTTTGAACCTACCAGGAGGTTAGATGGCAGCAGACACTGATCTCCAAGGGATGAATCAACTTGCCGTTCCTGCTACTTATAATTGAAAGGCACTGCCAGAACCATGTTAATTGTACTTCTCCCAGCTATTGCAGCTTCCTTTTAAGTGCCATTCTCAAGATTTAGGGAAATCTGCCCTCACCTGCTAATCAAATTTTCTATGCAAAACTACCGAGTTATTTATTCTGAACTACCCTGGAAAGCTACATGAAGGGACAATTCCACTATTTATATTTACACTCATTCTCTTTTAAGTAATTTTTATCAGTCAAGCTAGTAAAAAAAAGAGTCACATGTTGCTTTTGATATTACCAAAATATACTGAAATTATATGAACTAATAATTATTATTTTGTTTCCTTAGTCTCAAAATTAGACATGCCTGAGAATAAAGAGCCAAACTCCAGTGCCTTTGTAGCCAACCAGAACAGTGGAACTGAGTCCCCAAGTTAACACCACTGATGACTTGGCTGAGATGAATTACCTTTTCTCATGCAGCTGAGATGCTCAAATCTGCCAAAGTGCTCTGGGTGCCCAGATCCCATTCATTTCAGCACACAATGATTTCCAAATCCTAGTTTGGACTGAACTGTAAGGCAGCTCTGAAAAACCTCTTAAATTGTATTTGAAGAGTTGTTTCCTCTGTTCCTCAGGAAAACACAGATGGTGGGAACAGAAGTCCATTTGGCTGCTCACCTCACTGACCCAGGCGTGGTGCAGGGAGGGAGATCTTCGCCAATGCCCAAGTCACACCTTTCCCTACTCTTCTCCAACACAATTTTTTCCTGGGAGAAAGGAGCCATCCCCAGCTGCAACTACAAAGATAATAGCCCACATGCAAACTGTGAAAGGGCAGGAGAGCATTCACACTTGATAGAGTTACTTAGAAAAGAGTCTTATCTACCTCTAAAACTCAGAAAACAACGAAGTGAAGTGACTAAGCTCATACACAGATTAAATGTCCCCTTGAATGCGTGACTGTGGAAGAGGTTTCACTTTAACACAGCAAGCTGTCCTCCAGGAACCAGCTCTGGACGGAGATTCACTTTGGTAATTTCAGATGGGACGGGACACAGACAGATGGATACAGCCTCTCACCTACCTACAGCATTCACCCACCCGCTTGTTCAGAAGTGTTCTTGTATAAAGTTGACATAACAATTAGCCAGACCCAAGAGTACTTGTTCTTGTAGCAGGAATGTATATTTAGTGTCTGCTATTAATGAGCTCTTGGAAAATTTCCCATAAGATTTCTTTGGGCAGGGATACAAGATCTGTTATATCCATAAAACACAATAGCTTGCAGCTGTGTTAACATACTTAGAAGCACATTAATGACACTATATTATTAAGCAAGTTCAAAGAAAGCAAACCATTACAAAACCCACCCCAGACCCAACTGGATTTTCAGTCTCCTAACAAAAGCCCAGCTCTCTGCTGTTTGACAGCATTGTTCAGGACATTTCTGAATCTCCCTGCTCTTTCCCACAGGCCCCCAGCAATGAAGCAGCCCGATTACATTTATCTCCCTACATCTCTCCACTAATTCCTCCTTAACAGAGGCTGCTAAGAGTGCCAAGAGGTCACTGTTTAAGTGCAATTACTGCTCGCTTTATGCAAAAGTTATTTCTAGAACCTAGATAATCTCATGGTGGATGGTAGTGACTATTTTCCCTCCACAGTTTACCTTAGTAATCTCAACATAAAAGGAAAAATACTCATTTCTACAGTATGGACTACAAACCACACAAAGCTTGAACTCTTTCAAAACACAGCAGCATTGCTTGCATTTTTCATCAGAAGTTTGGTTTTGTTTTTTTGTTTTTTTGTTTTTTTTTTTTTTTTTTGAGGTAGCCCATCATGAAGGTACCGCTACCACCCCATTTTCACAGCTAAGTCCCAGAGTATCTTAAATCTTGCTCGGTGTAGAGTCCATGCCCTGCAGCATTGCACTGAAAATAGTTGTGGAGAAGGAGCTGGAGCTGCTGGACAAAACAAGGGGTAGCCAAAAGGCAAGAGAGACATCGCCAATGGGGATGTGATGAGTGGACACATGAGCTTGGGAAAAAACAGGGAGGTACAAGGGGCAACAAGCAGGGGCCACAGATTGAAACCAGTTGCTAAAGGGGAGAAAAAAAAATATATATATATACACACACACTCAACAGGGAAGTAAGACCTGTCTAGATGAAATGCAGACAGTGAGATAATAAACTCAGATCGCACTCAGAATATACGAAGTGCATCTGTCCCTGAGAAAGCACAGACACCAGAAGGACCAACAGCCCTTTTGGAGATCCCCTATTTTTCACTGTCAGCAGAAATTCCAGGGCATTCCCATAGGAGCGATCCTGTATCACAGGAGGGTTTCGTCAGTTTCAAACAGTGACACTAAGCACCCAAGAAGTTCTGACTCAAGCACACACAACCTTACTTTTACTGAAATTATCTGAATATGAAGGAAAGTCACATCAAGTAATCAAGCAGGCTAATCCCCTGGAAATGACTAACCGTAAAACTCTATGTGGGAAGAGGGATGTCCCATCAGCTTCACCAGTACCTGCAATTAAAAAAAACCCTTCTGCTTATAGTCAAAGAAGAAATTCATTGACAGATGGTCATCCTGAGAGCTATGGTTTGTCTCCATATATAATGAAAAAATATATAAACCTTCTGCTGCACAGCAGAGGAGAGAGGCTTGAACACCTGTTTCAGATTATTATTGTACTATAAACATTCTTGGAAATTAGAAAGCCCTGTGTTTTAAGAAAGTGAGAAGTGCCATTGCCAGCTAAACTAAATTGAGTAGGCTTGGGTCCAGTAAGCAGTGAAAGAGAATTATGTGTATAGCCGCTGGCATACAGCTGATAAGAAAACTGAGTGGGCATAAAGTTAAAACCTAACATTGCAGAAATCCTATCATTTTATGAAGTATATACATAAATTAGCTAAGCAAAAATGTGTTTCTTAATGTACTTCCAATGTTTTCTTTTCAGGCTTGTCATCTTTGGAATCCCTTCACAGCAAAATGGATCATTTGAAATGTCCAAATTAAGACAAACATTAGGTAGGTTTGCCAAAAAATGTTCATCCGCTATCTAGCAAAGATTGATTGAATTTTATCTTACTCTAAGGGATGTGAGTTGTTGCTATTTCAATACTCCTTCCAAACCCATTCCAAAGATGGATCCAAGTTCATGTATCCATCCAATAAAGTTGTCAGTGTCTTTTGCTGATTCCTTCCAGAAAATATCTGGCTCCTCAACGCTCTCAGCAAAATGCTGACAAAATACCATGGGGCTGCATGTCCAATGGTTAATCCAGAAAAAAACCACGCCAATGGCAAGAGGCTACAACAAGTAGATGTTGTCCCAGTGCCCTACACACAAGTCAAATATTGGGAAAAGCAAAGTTTTCTGTCTCAGAGGTACACATTAGTCATCCAACAAGACTTTCTGCTTCTACACCATGCAATGGCAAGTACTGGCATACTTAAACAAATCAAAAAGCAGAATGTCCTTTAAATCACTCTAATTTCATAAGTTGGACCGATAGAAGCAGCTCTACTGAAGCATTATTCAGTTGACACAGCCTTTTGCATTCACAACAGCTACACAGATGGCTTAATTAGATGTGAAAGAACACAAAAAATTAGGGAGCATTTTATTAAGCAAATATAATAAATTTATGATTTGTGCTCCCAGCTGCTGCAGTTTTTTTTTACGCAGGCACTAGTATGTCACCTTTCAACACGGGGAACCGCTTACACAAAATATGTCCAGACCATAACTACATCTCCTTTACACTGCTTTTGCATGCTCATTACCGGTATCGCTACTCTTGTACAATACATGCTATTAAATCTGTGTCACAGCAAACTAGAACAGCGAAATCAAGGAAATGCTAAGTTTTTGTGTAGTCTTCTCATTACCCAAAAGGAGCATCCCCCCCCAGGCAAAGCACAGGCCAGGTAACAGCAGGATGGCCAGGTGAAAAGGAGCAAACCATGCATGAGGAGCCATGGCTGCAGGTGTTCCCAACTCACTAGAGAGGCTGTTGAGTCCCTCACTCACTGAGGACATCATTCCACCAGCAGCTCCTGAACTTTTTAGGTTTTTTTTGTCACCACCACTCCCAGTATACAATGAATAACTGCTTAAGAACCTGAGTCATTTTTGTCCAGACTAGCTATAATTTCCATCTCTAGGAGAGATTTTGCATTACAATACATGTTGCATGTTTTATTGGATTACTGTTCATTTTAATATTTCTACTACTACACAAGCCATCTACAAGTCCTCATACAGCTCTAGGAAGAGCAACTCAACAGCTCTTACTTTCCAGTTATAGTTCAACCCAGGAATACAGACAGTGAAGTGAAAGTAAACAGAGCAGAAAGGTGTGAGGTTTTTTACTTTTTCCTCCCCTACATTACAAAAGGATTTGGGTATAGCTTTCTCACAATCTAGAGAGGAGAGCTCCTCAAGACCTACATCAACATAGCTCCGTTGACTTTGTTGCACTTTTAACTTGAGCTAGGATAAGTAGTAGTCAGTTATTCATAATGGTTTACAGTGTTTGGGTAAAAAAAAAAGATTTTTTGAAGACACCCAAATGCTATCCTGGTTGATACATCTTATTATTCTACTTGAACTAAAAATAAAAGATTTACTTACAACTGGCTGACTTTTCTCTGGCTGAACAAAATTCAACAAGTCTTATTCTTAATAGAAGCAGAAGTGCCACATGCTTTTCAGATTCATCTTTCAAAGCCAGACACTGAGATTACAAAACTAACACCCACTTCTTTCCTGTTTAAGATTATGTGCATGCTCAATTTTTTTTTTTTAGTATAATGTAAAAGTTATGTAAGTGTGCCTTTCAGTTGTACAGAATCTTTAATTAGAGTTTCAAAGCTATTTAAATGTAACTAACTGGTCTGGGCACAGAAATTATTTTGGAGGGTAATCCCATTTATCCTTCCCAGAACATCAAAGTTATGTAGAGTGTTTTTATAAAATAAATTTACTTTATATGCTTTTATTTTACATGTTATGACATCTGCTCAAATGTTTAGCTCACCATATCCCTGAGTAACCCCACGTCAGTGCATGTCACCAAGGGTGAACGTGACTGTGACCCGTAACTAAGTAGAAGAAGAGACCTTGAGAGAAGAGGCACTGTACCTAGTACATAACAAAGTCAGTCACAAAAACACTTGGCAGGACACTTCCAAAGCCAAAAGCAGAACTTAAGACTTACACTTTTTGCAACAAGACTCTATAACTTCATCTATTTGCCCTCAAGACAAGGGCAGTAAAAGACCAGCCCATTCAGCAAAGTGAAGGGAATAAAAAAACTGGAGGATCCCTGTACACATAGATGCACAAACATGTAACACTGTCTGCTTCAGGTCTGATTTTTGTCACAAAAATGGAATTGTGGAGAGCGCAGCATTAGTCTGAGTTGAACTCAGAGCTGACACCTCCCAAATTCCCTTCCTCTACACAGATTGCTATTTGTTTCTACAGAAATAAAAGCCTGAAGGAGAAATTTGACATTGCTTAATGTATTGATTAGGACCATAGATCATAATGAAACAACAACATATGGCATTACATTGCCAATCCTCACTCTGCTGCTCTCCTTAAAGCACCAAAGCAAGCTGAGCATCTGACTCGATACAGTGCTTTATGTGCACTGGTAATTGATGCATATAGGTCAATGGAATTAGTTTTATCTACATGAGTTAAATCTCCAAGAATACAAGAACCTGAAAATCGTTCTTACACTATCAGTTTAGTAGTTCCTCAAAGTAGAAACAAAAAAAAAAATGTACAAATCAAACTTCCTGTTGGGGAAAAAAGGACCTTTGCAAGATATATAATTTTTTTTAAAAAAATTGCTTAAGATCTGAAGATGGCGTGAAGTTTCACTGAGGCTCCTGTCACACACTGTGCTCAAGCACTGTGGGACATCAAGTCACCATTTCAAATGCTGTCACAAAGGCTCTAAGCCTGGAGGGTAAAATAGACTCTTATTGAATCCCACGTACTAACTCATTCTGTGGAACCAGAGACAGTGCTGGGGCTTGGTGGGATGTCCAGCAAGAAGGTTCGACTGCCAGCTTTCAGTTTTTGCCAGCCCTGCTTGAGGCCACCAACATTAAGCGGGACAAAACCACCTCCTACAACACAAAACTGCGACTACTGGCCTAAATTCACCAGCCTACTTTTCTAATCATTTAAACATTCCTGGCTTTCTACTTTATTTAAAAAAAATTAATCTGAAAGACCTACTTTTTCAGCAGTAACATCAATATTTTATATTCTCCATTTTTCTGTAAAGATACCAGGCTGATTTATACGTTGTTTAAAAAAAGTACTGAACCCGTCATATTATGCAATATAAAATACCACCTTTGTCTCCAAGGGAACATCCCATTTTAATCCAAAGCTACAAAGCCAGAGAAACGGTCTGCGAATCAAACCTCCAACAAAACCCACAGTGAACAAAGCATTAAGATAAAGGAAACTCTCGCATTCCTTAAAAACAATCTCGCTTCGCCACACAGCATTCCCAGAAGGACTTCAGAAAATTATTATTTTATTTCTCTGACATATTTGGCACATCAGAGTGACAATGCATGTTTAGTAGTGTCACAAATTATCTATTTTAAGTGGCTGAATAAAGAGCCATTAAAAACGTGGTTGCATAGCAATGCTGATCATCAGCAACTCTCAGCCCAGCAATCCAGCTCTGCAAAAAGTTTTTATTCTATCTGCTTTTCATTCCTTTATCATCTATTTGTAGACTGACCCACTTACAGGTAATAATGTCAGGTTCCTGATTTTTTTGTACATATAGTTTTTGGGAAGCAAAATTTAATAACATTGTCAGGAAAGCAAGTGTGCATCTAAAGTGTTTCTTTGCATACCCACTCTGCATTTTCACGATTTCACAGGCACATTAGGGATTGGCACACACACACGACCAAGTTAGACAAAAGCCCGTTGTAGGCACTGAAGACTTGTTATATGGCCAAGACTCCTCCACCTGGAGAAGCTGTGAAAGCCTACATTTAATTGTGCAGTGAGAGGAAATGACTACCATGGTCTTTTCCTGAGAAATCCTCCATCGACATCACTGGAAAGTTCTGAGCACTGGCTTGAGATTTTGCTCTGAGATGATGTACACCTAAGTCCCACCTAATTTTTCAATCTTGTCTGCTTCAATATATTTTATAAAACACATTAAAATAAACTATAGCTGCGTAACATAAAAATACAAATACCTAGAACGAATTAATCTTGTAACAGACTGTGTCATTGCATAGTAACACTGACCAGCACTTTTGAGTGCTTGCCTTTTGCTTTTTTTTTTTTAATATTTTAAGCCAGTAGTCTAAACTAACTATCATCCAACAAAATTGTTACCCTACCTCCGTTTTATTTAATCTACACAAAATGAGGTTAGGGCAGTAACACAGCTACATTTGTATTTAGGCTCAAGAATGCATTTGAGTCCCTCCAAGGTCAAACACACATTTAAGTTATTTCTGTAATAAGGCCAAACTTCCCAGATTTAAAGAGGAAAAATGGTAACAAGCAAGATACTGTAGAGGTTAATCATAGATTCCTAAATCACATCATACAGGAAAAAAAAAAAAAACAAAACCCAAAAAAAACACACACACCACATCTCATACCTGCATCGTCTTCTGACATTTTGGGCTGAGAACCATTAAGCATATTCACATTCAGTCTATGGCACCCATTGGATTTTCACTACTCAAGAACTTTTCCATCAGCAAAATGACAAGGTGATCCCACCTCCCACAGACTGCCTAACTTCATCCCATTCGGCAGTACCGATGCTGCGCAATAAACGCTCTGGATATCACACAGCCTCAGCTGAACTCAGGATTCCCAGTGCTCTGGATATATAGCTGGTGGCATTGCTATTGCCATGTGGTTTGGTCCTCTGCTGTCCACACCCCACCAATTTTGGTGTTTCCTGCATCCCACACACTCAAGTACAGGCCTGATAGCAGCCTTTAAACACCTAAAAGGTTCCTGCAATAAAGGAGAAAGTGCAGTTTTCTTCATATCCATTGGAAACAGTATAAGAATAACAAGCTTAAACAGAAGCAGAAAATATTTAACTACTATATTGTGATTTTTTTTTTTTTCCTACTCTGGAGGACACCTGATCAGTGAAACAGATTATTTAGGTATCTCCATCAGGAGAAGTTTTTATGAACACGTTAGGCAAACATTTGCCAGGCAGGCAAACAGATTAGAAAAAAAAAATCTCAGGTGTAGGAAAGTTCAGCAAAGGGGACTTTCTTTGGGGACAAAAGCTCAATTCTAGATTTTCCCACATCCTTGATTCAGCACCTTCTATATTGTCAGTATTTTAGCCAAAAGTCAGAGAGGCCAAGCGACCTTCCCTACCCTATAGAACAAAGTCAACAGCAGAAATAGGATTACAGTCTCAGGAGTCTGGAACTGAGTTTGGCAGCTGAAGGGTTGACTGGTGCCTCATACTCTCCCTGGAGCAAGACAGGGACACAACTGTTCAATCCCCCTCAGCAGCACAAAGACCTTCCACTTCATTCTTAAGGAACAGAGGATTTTCCCTCCTGGCCTTGCCAGTGCTTTCTCCTTCTACAACTGAACTCTACATGATATTTTATACGTTATATTTTTATACATGTTTTATCTCTCATTCTTTTTAAGTTTTATTTAATAGCAAACAGCTTGTCTCCTTAACAGTAAAGAGCAAAGTGACAGAAAACAAATTAGGTTCTAAATTTAAAACTGTGTTAACGTTGCCAAGGCAACAAGATCTACAATTACATAAAGCAAATAATACCTACTTGTAAGAACAGAACAAAAACTAATTCTGGGAAGAGTCGGTCTTAGAATATAACTACACTAAAACAATAAACTAATAATTTTAAAACACATTAGCAGAATAAGGCTAGAATTGGTTGCATTTGGGAAAGTGAAACATTCCCAGGCTATCCTTACGAAATGGCTTCTGAGTGACAAGCAATGAAATCTGTATTTGCCACATTACCAGAGGTTTATACATATCCCTGACATAAACGCAAATAATTTTCAGATGCAAACAAATCACGTTTTGAAGCCCAAATGCTACAAGTGAATTGTTCAACTCCCAGCATTGTAGAGGCACACAGCAACAGTGAAACCTTCCAGGGGTTCTTTATAAACTTTTCCTCTTTAATTTAGCTCAAATAAAAAATTGTGAAGACTACGGTTTTTCCCTGAAAGCAGTTTCATTTGTTCCTGAAAGTGCATTCAATTACAAAGCAAATCCTGAACAAAGACGCCCTCAGTCAGTCAGCTGGGCAGCTCCGCAGCAGCAAGAGATGGATCCAGACAAAGGTCCCACATCTCACGTCCAACCACACCACATGCCAGGGAAACTGCCACAGGGAGGGACACAGGGACACCCTATTTTATTCCAACCACTTTATACAAAGAGTACAAGCCCTGCCTTGGGCAATAACACGCTGGTACTCATCACCCAGCACCTCAGCAAAAGTGTCCCTCAAACTCATATGGAACTGCCTGTGTAAAAACAGTTACAGAAAGGTGAGAAATTTAAAAAAAATATATATCTACAATCAACTGCCAAATTTCAAAGTGATAGGCACTTCTCGTTGGCCTTCTACAAAAGGAAAGACAACCTTACTGAAAATATTAAAAACCCCATGTTCTAAAAAAAAAATTCAAGTTTAAAGTAGGACCCGAAAAGAGGTATTACATACAGTATATTTTGGATGGTTGTTAATTCACTTGGATATTTTAGTGGTCTGTAAAGAACATGGCTGAAACCAAAAGTGTTCTCTATCAAAATTTGTACAAGGAAAAAAAGTCTGGACTGTGGCTTTCTCCACTACTATAATTCATGACACAAGTTATTGTCTAAGAGGCTTCAACCCTATGCCTGTTTAAAAACACAAAAAGTCCTGTGGTATAACATCTGTTGACCCCCAAAATTACCCAGTCAATCTGGGTAATTTCTATGTATTGAGCTCCAGTAACCCCCAAAACTGAAGCAGAGAGAGACTATGTAACCATACAACACATCCAAAAAAAAAATCCTGTTCCTCCATTCTCAATGTTTCTTTCATCAAGGACATATCAACATCTGCAAATCCTTAATTCTCCTTCCCTAATCAGTGTAGGGGCCATTCCAAAGGTCAGGTGTGCATGTGTTGTTCAGCAGGATAGAGATCTCTGCTGCCTGTCCCAGTATTTATATCGTTTCCCAACAGAAAAGTTAAAGGCCAAAGGGTTTCCAAAAGATTAAGTCCTCTGCTTCTACGGCTCAGAGAAATGAGTACAGACAAGACTCAAAGCAGGTTTCAGCTGCAGATTGTATGGGACTGGCAAGCTGCTAACAGACTTCTAATTGGATTTGTCTCTTGCTATTTTAATTTGGTGTGCTTGACTATCCAAGCATGTTAGAGTAAGTCTGAGAGCCCCTGGAGTATCAGGAGCACAGTCACTAACAACAAATACAGGCACAGCGAGTTGCCTTTCACATTTACTCCCGTACATGAATGGCCACGCTTGTCAAGCAAAGGCAGGGAAGCACTTCTCTCCAGATGTGTCCACAAAACACTTGGTATTTCTTTGTGATCTGTCATATTCCCGCCGTGTGACTGACTAGCCCGTTGGCATTTCAGAAACCCATCTGCTGGTTGTCTTTTTTTTTTTTTGAGGTATAGCCACAAGATATACAGTCTTCCTCACTAAAATAGACATTGCACTCAAGATGAACCTTACCTCTTTCAACTCCCTTTTCTGCATGCCCTATAAAATGAAAAGTTTACAGCAAATTATCTGCTGAAAAAAGTTATGGAAAATTTATCTGCACTGCGGGTGCCAGCTAAGATTTAATTCAAAATTCAGCCCCTCCAGAAGCTGTTCCATGTGAACATACTTGGTCTCTGCAAGAGGCAGACACGGCTCGGAACACGTAAGTGACAGGCTTAAAAATTCAGCCATGTCTCCTCTGTACAGTGGTGTCAAGACCTCTACAGATACCAGCAAGCTATTCAAATGCCACAATGGTTGTCTAGACATGTCTGTAAATTGCTTTTGAGGGGTATATAGAACACAGCTGGGTACCAGGAAGCTCTGAGCTCTATAATGTTAAGAAGAGAGCTGGAAGGGCTCTTGAGCCATCAACACCAGCCCTCTCTCTACTGACAGTCATAGCCTTTACTGTATATCAGCTCTGTTCCTCATAAAATGAGTTATGCTCAGTATTCTCAGTCCTCCTGTAGCCAGAAACCTTCCATTAATTTCCAGTATTAATTTATTCAAACCTAGTTTATATCCCCTTGTCCAGCTGACAAAAACATGCTTTAAACAGTTTCCCCTCATTCTTTTCTTTATCCTTTAAGGTATTTATACAGAGCAATCATATCCCCTTCTCAGTGTTCATTTTGCTCAGCTTAACAACCAGAGATGCTCCAGCCTCCGGTGGGACCAGCTCTCCCATCACCCATCAAGTCCAGCAGTCTTTCCAAACATCTGTTCCAGCCCCAGTTGGGTTTTCCCTGAGCATTGGTAACCACAACCCCAGACAGATTTCAGCTGAGAACTCGACAGCACCTTTCACAACACACTGCATCACATTAACAGGTTAAAAGCATCCTGTGATCAACTAAATGCCCCAAAGCTCTCTCTCTTCCTGTGGTTGCTGAATGATAATCATTCTCATTAGTCCTCAGGACACGACCCTGAACTTGCACTACTCAATTTTACCCTAATTCTATTATTCTAGTCTTCGAGGTCATCTCATTCTGCCTAATTAATCCAACCCTCCTCAGTGTTGACACAGACTCCCAGTTTTATGTCACTAGCAAGCTTCATTAGCATATTGACTTTTGTGCCAAAGTCATTAATGAAAATATTAAATAATACCGGTCCAAAATCAGTCACTGAGGAAGTCCACTGACAGTTACCCTCCAGCCCAAGACTCACTCTCTTTCAACACAACCTATTGTTCTCACATCTTTGGTCCGCTTCTTAGGCCCTTTACAGTTTTCCTATTAAATCCAATTATCCCCCATTTAACTAATAATTGGCTTCCTGGAAACTCTGCTTCATGATTTAGTCTTTGGAGACTAAGTTAAATCTGTCTATTTATGCAGGCAGGAAGGACACACATTGCCCAGATTTGTGGGAAATGCTCACCGGGGCATTAACACATGCACAGGGCAGCAGCCAAAGCTGCCCTGGCACCTTTTGCACGAGCAAGGACCATGTGCTGAGCCCAGCTTTATGCCATCTGAAGGGCTGAAATGGCTGTGGCAGCCACCTACATTTAAATTTCCTGGATGACTTAGCATCAGGGGTGGTTTATGGTCTGTGGATCTACCATCTCCCTCCTCCTTGATAAAGTAACATACTTCTCATCTGGTATTTCACTCAAAAAAAAAAGCCACCACCACACAAAAACCTTCATATAGCTATAGTAGAATTTCTAATATCTACTACTAAAACATCACAAGCATAAGATTTTCTAGAAAGAGTCCCCTGGGCAAAATAGGTATTTCCTACAAGAATATTTTGCCTGTTTCTTTTTCAGAAATGGCACTGACTTCAGTGAGGCAACACCAGGGATTAATTTGACCCACTCTTTGATCCACTCAAAGCAAATCAGTCTTTCATGGGTCTCAAGCTGTGAATACCTGCTCAAACAACTAAAACACTCAGCAGGGAACCTATTCAAAAGGTCATTTTAACAAAGATTAATTCAATTTTCTCATATCCATAAAATTTGAGACAAAATAACAAAAAGCAATGGATTACCCAATGTGTGTCTCATACTGGCATTTTAAATGCTATTTGTTTATACACAAGAATCATAGAATGGTTAGAGGAGGAAGGGACCTTCAAAGGTCATCCGGTCCAATCCCCCGGCAAGGAGCAGGGACATCTCCAACCAGATCAGGTTGCTCACAGCCCCATCCAACCTGGCCTGGAATGTTTCCAGGGATGGGGCATCCACCACCTCTCTGGGCAACCTGGGCCAGTGTTCTACAACAAAGAAGTTAGAAGGAAATTGCTCATGAACTTTTAAACTCATATCTCATGTAAAATTAATGCAGGACATTGCACTGCTTGTCCCTCAGTGGAGGGTAAATAAGAGCATTTTATTTATTTGTAACTGAATCTATATGAACAAAAACTGGATTTATGTTACAGTATGTTTAAATTCTACACATCCCTGGGTGCAGATATAGTATTATACAGTACTAATTTAAGCCTTTCTTTCGCAAAGCTTTTGTGGAGGCATCCAGCTTTCAAACCAAAGGAAGTGCTTTTTCACAGCAAGTAGTTCCCCTGTGCAGTGTGGAAAGCACCCTTTATTTCCTCTTTCCCAGGCAAGCAGAGTATAGATGACATCTAACAGATTAGTTCAAAACCAGGGAAAGTGTTCACAGAATGCAATTGGAACAAGAGCAAGCCCTTGATCCAAATGGGCCTGAAGAACCCAGATGATGTTTTTTGGGCAATCAATAGTGGTCCAAGGAAATAAAATTCAGTTTGCTCGTCTTATTTATGATCTATGCCACAATCACTGATTGCTATCCTTCAAAAGAGACATCTCAAAAATTACATCGTTTGTCTGGATAAACTGATTTATTTCAACTAATCCAGTAGGTGTATCACAGTCCTCATTCCATCACATAACAAGGCAGGAAACTGATGGTTGAAAAAAATTAGTACCTAAAAAGCAAAAAAGTGCATATTTCTGGAAGTAGACTATTTCTAAGACCTTTAGTTCCAGGACTTTAATTTCTCCTTTCTCTGCATAGGCAAATCCATGCATCTGTTTGGAAAAGTTTGCAACACTTAACATTTAGACTTTCCTTCAAATATATTTAATTCTTAAGAACCTTTTTTTAAAAAGGTGCTTCTAAAAGTGAAAGTGAAGTTTCAAATTCAACACTCACAATTTTCTTATGATTAAACTAAAAAAATCTAGTCCCAAAATGCCTTTAAGTTGCATATTGCTGCATTTATCACAGACACAAGATTTACACCCCCATATTTTTATCCTAAGTGCTTTTATTTGGTATCTCACACTGGAATTTGGTTTCAAAGGGTTTGAAGATGTGAAACAAGAATCAGTTTTTCCATCAGACCTATTCCATTCAATTCAAACAGTGGTGAAATTATGGACTCTCAAAGAGATACAGGAGCGCTCTTTTTTTGCGGGCGTGAGATCTCAGGAGATAGGATTTTCATTTCCCACCTGGCTCTCAAAAAGAAAAAGAGAGAAAGGAAAACATTCTTCATCTAATCTTAATTCAACTCTTCAGAAGGGCTAAGTTCATGTACGAAAGAAAAATGCTCTGCAAATAAAGAGAGACATTAGCAGAAAGTGAAACAGACATTAATCTGCTTGTCTTCAAGTTCAAAACCGAACTCTTACAAGAGCTAAAGAGTGGCTGAAGCAAGACAAGATGCTTGGTTTTTAGCACTGCATTTCAGTAGCAATCGCTAAACCCACGGGAAATTCACTGAAAATATCAGAATACCACAGTCAAGTTATGAAATATTAGTTTAAAATGCAAAAATGCAACAGGACCTTTGTAAAATTAATTACTGTCGGCCCCTACAAAAAAAAAAAACACAAAAATGTAATAAAAAGCAGCACAGCAGCCCCTGCCAAATATTGAATGCTAGTTATTATGAGCCCAGTCAAAAGAGGTCTTTTCATTCTTTTCTCAAAGCAATAAAGTAAATGAATTCAATTTGTATGAAGCATTGAGTAGTAGGAGTAGCATCACTGTCTTTTCCATTTTTTTGGCAACACACAGTTATATAACTTGGCTGAGGGGAAAAAGAAAAGGGAGATAGAGTATATATTTCCATTGGTCAAGTTTGTGACTTTTAACCAAGATTTAGCTTATAGTCCATGGATTATTCATCAAATAACTGCAGAGTTCAAGCCATAGTCTCAAATTACGAGACATGACCAGACATGCTAGAATGTGTAAAACTCAAATCTAGGGGAAGCTTTTCCTTTCCTCATTAAGTGGACTGGCAGAGCAGCAGCTTACAAGTAACAATAAGGTGAAATTTAAAAAGTCACATGATTTTTTCTGATTAATTACTGCTTTTCTTTTTGACATTAGTGATGCATTCTTTAAAAACCCCATGGTCTCTACAGGCTTTCCTCCCATTAGATGTAGTACATCAGTTTTATGGACTGTATCTCCTGAAATTTTCTGTTGTAGCATGACTTGCTTCACTTTTTGATTAATAAAAACAATTGTATAAAAATTAAAGAAGATACCATTGCAAGGACAGCAAAGACCAAACAGCAAAATTCAATACTGACTGTTTTGTCAAACAAAAATTTAAAATATGGAGCTAGTTTTTGTGAGGTCTTAGGACTCAATTTACAAGTAACAAAGCCTCACTCTTTTCTGTAAAATAAACATATACAGCACATTTTCCATAGCAAATTATTTTTAAGGTATTTTTCTTTTAAAATACTATAAAAAAATACATTTTTCTTGTAAAAGTTACTAGTTCGCTTATATATGCTTCATAGGTCATGTGCATTGCCCCTTTTTGAAGATATTCAGCTACAACACTTCTCTTGTTCAGCATGTAACAAGCTGTTGTCTGCAACTGTGCCCTCAGAATTACAAGCAAAAAAAAATTGTCTTTAACAGGAGAAAAGATATGATGGAGAAACGCTGCTAGGTCAAGATTAACAAGCAGAAGGAAAGAAAGAATGCTGAGGTGATTGCAAAAACTAAATGTTCCCTTCACAGGGTATATGTTATTGTCTAAGATCCAAATCTCTTCTTACTTGACCCTTAACAAATTTCTGACACTCGTAGGGTCACAGCTCTCGCTGTGACCTACCAGTTGCGAGACAGATGGAGAGAAAAACTCAGGAGCTCATCTGAGAACATTTTACTCCTTTGATGATGGGTGAGAACTATATTTTTCTCCACCTCTCTTCATTCATCTCTATTTCCACACAAGAACTTCAGGTAGGAAACTAGCCTTGATATTTCCCAGAACCCTCCTCCTCTCACTGCACCCACACACACAGGCTCTACAGTTTGTGATGTGCTTTTAGAGAAACATCAGTCCTGTTGAAAACTTCTGGTCATTTAGTGAGTTTCAAAATCATTCTATATTGATCTTGAGAAATTAAATCAGAGATACTAAAGAAAAGAACAGTGAACTCAGACTAAATCAACATATAGTTGAAATATCTACACCAACGTTCCACGTTGCTTCAAAACAAAGCTCAACTCATGAAAGCAGATATGATAGTTCACTATGGAAATTAAGCACAATGCATTACTTCTTGGAAGCTAATATTGCAGCTAAGCTGAAGACTGCAGGGAGGACTAAGGAAAAGAAACTCTTCTTCAGAGCCCATTGACTTGTAACACTTCTAATCAGAATTTCAAGATATGTCAAAGAAGTTAATACAATATGAAACACAATATCTTATTGTGATATTTGTGGACCATGTGTGTTTTAAAAACTCAAGAGATAGACAGCAGGAACATGGTAGTTACCAAATGGGAACTCCTTACTGTTTCATGATTTTTAGGAATTTTGGATTTATTTTGCATGAAAAAAAAACTAAGTTCACTTTTGGAGACAACTCCAAGAAAAATAAGAAAATAATAAGCTGGACTAGAAAAGAGGACCAATGATGTGAGGCTAATCAAATTAAGGATAAACGCAGAAAATTCTGGAGGTAAGACAAAAGGGGAAGGATAGGACAACAACTTCAAACCAGTCAAAAGTCACTTCAAAGGAAAATAATTCATTCTACATCTCTGTCCATGAGGGACAGGACAAAAGTATTTGACTTTGCATTTAACTTAACATTTCTGGCAATAATAGTGACATATTGGAAAATTCTGGCTTGGAAACATTTGGAAACCATCAGCAGAGTCTAGAGGGACATTGGTGTGGGATAACATGGGCAGATCTGGATGTGCAAGCAGATCTCTGGTCTGGGACTCTACAGTTCCATCCCACCTTGCAGGCTATCAAGTTATGAGGCACATCCTTTGTGTTATGTTGGAAGCAGTGAACCAGAGACGCCATAGGAGATACTCACAGACATGTAAAAGGACTGAAGGACTTCCCATCTTTAGTGCAAATGTTAATTTCTGTAGAAGCTTTTGACATTGACAGTCTAAAATTAAAACAGTGCTAGCAGGATCTCAGACTTGATCAAAACTGAATTCCTACTGAAAAAAGTATTCATTCTGTTTACATTCACATGCCATTTTAAATTACATCTTTAAAAGGATTAAAAGCTTCTCATAAGTAGGTGACTCGAAGGTTACAGACAAGGTGGCATAGCTGCATTTATTCTACATAATAAACGAAATAAATGTGTTATTCTACAATTAGCCTTTAGGTGCTAACTGTACTTGACCCCTTCGGTTGCAATACTCTTGCTACTTGGGGATACACCATCAACCATTTCACTCTGGAAAAGGTATCTAACTTTTCTTCAGTCACCACTTTATTTTCATTGCTTGCTGACATTCTCAGCACTTGAACTTAACATAATTAGGAAGTTCCCTCAAAAATGTAAACAAAGCCTATTTGTTTCTAGCTAGTTCAATACATTTGGCACACATTCCTTTGAAAAAATCATCCTCTCCTTGGCAGCAGCTTAAGCAGCTAATTATAGATAGACTAGTCATCAGAAATGATACCTTTCTTGTAGTCCCAGGAACAAAACATGCTCTTAGAGGCAATCTATTTCAGGAAATAGTTTTCCATGACTGCCATCCTTTCTTGCTTCTCCCCTGCTCCTCTGAATGCACCAACCAGCCTGTCTACATCCATGCTCTGACCTCAACCACCTGTGTACGTTCAGAGGCTGCCACAATCAACATCATAAACACGGGGAGACAAACTGGTTCCCAGACAAGCTCTTCACTCTTCCACCCTCTGCAGTATCACAGCCCATATTGCCCACCTGATAGCTCACCTCTTGCCAGATCATCAACTATTAGGTTTCTGATAAAACTTCTCACCCAGAAGTGTTCCACGCACAATGACCAACATGCAAAGTTTCACAGATCACACTTAAGAATATTTCTTCTGGTTTTAGACTTTTAATATCAGATTTGTGAAGAGTTCTCTGTCTGTAGACTGAAGAGCCAGCAGGACATGTATCCTTGCCAGTCCAGAGGTAATAAATTCAGTAGCCCTTGTCTGGCCAAAACACTCATTTAACCAGTCATCTAACATCGAGCCATCAAAAATTCCAAAACCCCTATTGCTGAGTATTTATTACCCCAGTCACAGACATAAAAAGCATAAAATAATACCAGTGTGGTTTATTTGAGGAGAGGTTTGATTTTATAGCAATAATTCTTCTCGAAAGCTATACATAAGTTGTGCAGCAGTACCATGATACATTCAGATAACGAGTCATGCAATGGCAGTAAACTTCAGCCTTTATTTACATTATGTGGAAGGCTTTTCTGTGAATTACATGTGGAAAAGTTGCTACGAAGTCTCACAAAAGTACAGGTGCTGTGGGTTATGCAAATTAACCACAAAATGCTAGAGAAGTCAACGTTATGTCACTGTCTTGATGGATAGAAATGTGTTTAGGGCTGACAGGCAATCTGAAAATTACCATTACATTTCATTTCCTCCCCAGAGAGTTTTTGTTCTTACCAAATGAGGATGATCTTGAACATCCTGATCAAACAGCAGAAATTGGCTGCCATCTTCTGACACTTCATGGATAATGTACTGTAATTTTGCTGAAGTAATTGTCCTGATTCTGTTGTGAAAGAGAAACAGCTTTTCTACAGGAGAATGAAACATTACCCAGGACACGGGGTATGATTGGTAACAGCCTTAAGAAAATTACAGCACAAAATCCTTCAGTACCCACAAAATCACCTAAAGTTTTCCAAGTGACAAGACCCACTGAAAACAAAGTGAAACATGCAAGTAAGACGGCAACATTAAAATCTTAAGAGGGTAAGGAGATTGGATTCATCTTGTGGCATTTTGTTTTTGTATTACAATTTTACACTGAAAAAGAACAAGCTGTCGTATTTTCTATGTCCAATAAAGTCCACAATAAATGCTATGCTACCTTATTTCAACTCTTCTTATATACTTTGAAAATATATCAAATGCTCTGGTCATGAGTTTGCCTGAGTAGAAATAAGGTTACAGGAGTCTTACCCACCATCTCAGCACACATCTCTTTCACGCCTCGAGACAGAGGTGCACAGTGCAACAGCCTGCCAATACAATACCCACTTGTCCACACATAGCAAGATAAAACTGGTTGCCCAGAGAGGTGGTGGATGCCCCATCCCTGCAAACATTCCAGGCCAGGTTGGCTGGGGCTCTGAGCAACCTGATCTGGTTGGAGATGTCCCTGCTCCTGGCAGGGGGGCTGGACTGGGTGGGCTGGAAAGGTCCCTGCCAACCCAAACCCTTCTGGGATTTTAACTGTAAAACTAGGGTTAACTTAAGCCTAGAGTTTTGCTTTGCTTGATTTGCAGTAGGGAAAATTAAGCAGCACAGGTACTAACGGATTAAGTAATAGCATCCCTTAGGAAAGGATGAGAGTAAAGAATCACTTAAACATTAAGTAAAGAAAGATCTATATCCTTATCATTGCAGAGACTAATCCTGCAGTTACAGGACAACAGGCAGCTTAGAAGGACATTTTCTTCTGTCATTGGCTTCCACCAGCATCGAGAAGCCTGATGTCTGGCAAACCTCCAGATCGCTAGATTAGTGGGTGCACAGGTGCGCATGAGAGAATATCATTTGTTGACCACAGGAGAGCACAAGGAGCAGCATGTGCCATAAGTAGTATTTTTTGTACATGGACCAGACATTCCGTCACAATTTTTTATCCCATTGCCTCACCATCCTATTTTTTTTTTTTAATTAGGATCACATTACCGCAATCAAAAGGAGTGTAATTACAACCATCCATAGCTATGTCCATATGTTTAAAAGCCAGATTTTTCATTGCAAATATTGCTTCAGTCACAAGTCAGATAAGAATCCCATTCTATATCAACAGATATCATTCACCCTAGAAGCTCAGCTGCAATAGCAAATGTTGGTAAATCCTTTAAACCTTTCTATACATCATCCCTTTCCCTGCTGACTACAACAGAGCAAACTGTTTCACTCACTATTCTTCTCCTTTCCTCATCCAATCTGCTACATATGGACTGCGAAACAGAACTTCTATTCCAGATATTAATCCAAGACAAACGTATTTTGAAGAGAAAACAGAGGTTGAAATAGAAGATTTGTTATGGTATTGGGAAAGTAACTTTTTCTTGTTGCAGGGGGATTTGTGGGGTTTTAACCCTTTCAGGAGAAGCAGCTAAGTGATAGGAAAAAATAAATTTCAAAACTAAAGTTAAGCTCACATTGAGTCAATGAGTCTACATCCACTTATTCCAAATTTTACTTTGTTTTGATGAAAAAGAAAAGAGGCAAGGAGAATGAGAAAGTCTATCCATGAGACACACTTAGCCAATTCAAGGATACTGTACTCTCATATGCACACAAATGAGCATCTGGAGAAACAAAAACAGAGGATTTAAGCAAAAAATAAGCCAAGGAAAATAAAAAGAAAGTGAGCATATAGTAGAAAAAAATTAGAATAAACACCCTGGAATGCATCTTTATACATGCATACACATACACAAATATATTTACATGTTTTCTATTTTAGAGAGGTGACTTCTGCACCTCAACCATCAGTTGTTACTCTTTGTAAATATTGGCAGTTATTTCTTCAGATTCTTGGAGAGCACACAAACCAAGCATCTCACCTAGGTGTTGCCCTCAAAGAAGTTCAGCCCCTGGCACCAGGTCCTCTACGCCCAAAGGAGCATAGAGAGACTGCTAACAACGAAGCCTAGGGAGAAGCAGATATTTTGAGTTTTCAAGAAGATGAGAAGTTTTCACATAGAGAAGGAGAGTAGAAGGAAATTAATTCTCTTTATTACAAACAGGGTTCAGTTCAATTTGCTTTCTCTGACTGAACTCCTGTGCATGCTTGCAGAGGAAATGCATTAATTATTTTGTTTACCAAACTGCTCCACTTTCTCAAGCTCTGTTGTTTTGCTTCCTGATTTATAGCTATAGTGTTGAAATGATGGCATGATAACGTGCCCTGTAAATCCTACCAAGTAGCTCCAAACACCACAACAACTCCCTAACACAAGGTTTCATTTCTTCTGGCTTTGCACAGGAGTTCTTGGTCATAACCAGAGCAGGGAGCTTTGTCAAGCAGTTTGGGGTCAAGAGGCAGCATCACTGTGCTAAATGTTCTTTTCAATCTTTTTAATTTTTTTTTTTTTTTTAATTTTCACTGGCATCACAAAGTCTTTATATAAAAATATATTTAAATAAGTTTCACTGAAATACTGCTTGTTTTCACGCACACAAGCCCTACCTTACTGCCTCAGAAGTTTCTTGGAGTTAAGCAAAGTTCTGGTGCTGTCCCAGGAGTATTTCAAATTTATCAGTACTGTGACTCCCCCCTCCACTATGAGCAACTCCTGCACTGCCCACACGCAAACCAAGCAACATGGAAATTAATCACAGCATTTGTTACAGTCTGTTGATTATTCAAGTTATTTCTTTCCTGCTCCTCAAAAGCTCCAGTACATACGGAAAAAAAAAAAAGTAGAGGCATACAATAGTTGAAAGTGTTGAGGCTATATATTCTCTGTACGTCATTTATTCACGCACTTCAAGTTTGATATACAGAATTATTAGAGTATTTTATTATCTCATGAAAAATATATTTTAAAATATATCTTGGATACAACCTGTACCAACACGAAGTAGAAAGATCCAATGTACTTTATGTAATTTAAACCCCAGTTCTTACGGAGCATTAACTTGTATCAGGAGGTACACACACAAAAAATATAAGACACCTCTACAGGGTATTAACCAGGTACCAGGAGGTTAAAAATGATGCTTATGTGACCTGAAATGAAGATTTACTTAATCCATACGAAGTAGAGACCCACCAGGGTCTGGTTCACACCTCCAGGAAGCCAAGAGACTTTGAATAAAGAAATGTTCTTCAAAAACTTAAAGAGTTATGAATTAGCACTTCAGTATAATATTTAAGACAAATATAGCTGGAAAATCTTTGGTATTTTTAATTATTCTTTCATAATGCAATTAAATATCTTTAAGTACACTCATAAACAGTATTCACAGAAGATATTTTATTGACATCTATACCATCCACATTTCTGCAGATGTAGCAGCATTAAACCCCACATCAGAACATTCAACATGACACATTCTTCTAAAGTTTACAAGTCAGACAGTACATCCAAGTTGTACATTGCTGGATAGAATTATCCATAACTTGACATGCAGCAGTAGTCTGTCAAAAAAATACCATATTTTCATTAACCAGATGACTAGAAACCTCTCAAATACTAGGGCATTACTAGGACAAGTAGAAATTGTCACACAGAGATGCTGAACACCTGTAACCTCATCCCAGAGGTTAATACTGCAAGTTGGGCAAGAAGAAAGGGGTGTTGGTTCCCCCTCCTCACCCTTTTTTCTTTATATAAACAATTATATTGAGTTATACCAAATACTGAGGGCAAAAGCCGCCTCTGATCACCACTCTGCATGCAGAAAGCTCCTCAGCATCAATGGGAGCTCCCCGCAGGGAAGCAGGGCAGAATACAAAGCAGAGATCTGCAGCACAGAGATGAATGCTGCAGTGAGGGCAGAGCAGGATTTTGCAGCAATGGCAGACAGAATTATGAAAGCTGGGAGAAACAGTGATTTTGGCATGCGCTGGGAGAATAGAGGCTCCATGGGCTTTCAGCATAAGTGGGTTCACAACCAGAAACTCAAAGTTTGAGTTGGGGGGCGGGGAGGGGGAAGAGAAGGGGCATACCTCAAATGTGGAACACCTCAAATTACTTCTGACATTTCCAAACTCAAAATTAGACACATTTCTAGATATACCTAGATGCCTTTATAAAAAAGTCAGTTACCAGCACAGTCAGCATTGTCCTGTTTGCTTGGGGGACTAACAGCTCACCAAGACTGTCCTTGAACTTCTTACACAGCTATCCAGGTACTAGCTTATTTCACCTGGATTACTCAATATGTTGCCTAAATTTACCTGATCTCTTAGGTGGGGCTTTGGTGGGGGTTTTTGGAGCTTTTTTTTTTGGTGGTGTTTTTGCTTCATATATTAAAAAGTTCATGAAAGGGAATCTGGGTGCTTTTACATTTATCCCCACAATCAGCATTCAGATGCCAAGGAGACACTGAGTAAACAGGAGACCCCTTTATGAGTAGCTTGCAGCAATCCACAAAAATACTTTCTTATAATTTATACTAAAACCTTAATATATCTGGTTTTTTAGTCAAAGGCAATGCAGACTCCTTTGACTACATAGCAAAGCCAATACCATCTGGTCAACTCAAAGTCTGAGGAACACAAATCTACTTATCACAGCATCAATACTACAAGACTAAAGTACCAACAAGCTCTGAAGAAGAGATTTGATTGAGTTTCATGAAAGATTATGTTCTCCAGAAGGTCAGAAAGCTGCAGTGAAGCCAGCCAGCAAACCTGGGTAAAAGTCTATATTTGTGACAATCTAATTATGTCCAGTTGATCGGGTTTTTCTGTCAGATTTTGTATCTTGGATGGGGTTAAAAAAATTAAAGGAGCAAGTGAGACACTCCTCCACAGAGCATCTTATCCTGTTCTCCAGGGTGTGGTAAACTACTACTCCCTCCAACACTAGCAGGAGCCTTTGAAGACGTGTTAGGGCTCTGAGGTTTGACATTGCTGAGGAGCTACCAAGTAGGGTGAGGGTTCTTGCTCCCCTCATATCTATAGAGTCTCAGAGACCTGAAACAGTGGGCTGATATTGCTAACACTTCTCAAAAGTTATCACTTCTATCTCACTGTTTCCTTTGAACCTTTATTTTGCTACTGTACAGCTCTACATGCTCAAAAAGTTACCACTATGAAGGAGCTGCTTTCAGACTCCAGATATGCATTAATTTCTGAAGGCTTTATATCAGGAGCTTCAGTGCAGAACCCCACTCGTGTTACTCAACCAAGTAGTCCCAAAGGGTTCCTCAACACAAGTCAAGTGAGTGGGTGAGAAAGTGCCTGCTGGTTTCTTGTTTTGGTTTTTGTTTTTGTTTGGTTTTTTTTTAGGACACAATTTAGGCTGATTTGGCAGGGCTAGGCTTTGAGCTAAAAGAAATCTTAAGACTGGGGTCTGAATCTCGCTGTTTTCTGCTCCAAAGCTTTCCTCAGCTGAGCAGACTGTATTCAAGGATTGAGACACATTGATTTAGAATTTGAGAGAATTAAATTTTCAGGAGAAAGACTACTTCTGTGTGCCATGCCCCCCCCTTATTTTTTTTTTTTTTTTTTTTTT